>APFE030970459.1:0-100083 GCA_000404065.3 Pinus taeda
CCTTACTTCAACATATCCTGATTGCTCCGGGGAGATGATACCTGGCAGGAGTGGTTTTAATCTTAAGGCCACTACTTTAGAGACAATCTTGTAGATAATATTGCATAGAGCAATAGGCCTGAATTTATCTGGGGTGCTGGAGTCCTCCGATTTAGGAATTAAGGCGATAAAAGTTGCATTTAAGCCTGGATACATCCAGGGTAAGTTTCGAGACTCTTCGACAACTTGCCACACCTCCCATTTAATTAGTTCCCAGAAGTAATGGAAGAAGTTTGATGAGAAGCCATCGGGACCTGGAGCCTTACCGGCTTTTAAGGATTTTGCAGCAGATTCCACCTCCTGTAAACTGATTGGTTTAAGAAGCAGGGAGTTTTGTTCCTTAGACACTAGTCACGGAATATTCCTGGTAATGTTGTTTATAGCCTCATCTCTGTTGAGATTTGGCTCTTGACTCATTTCTTTAAAATAATGGAGGAATTCCTTTTCTATATCTTCCTGGGTCTCCAGTTTGTCGCCTTGAGCGTTGATAACCTGAGAAATTTGATTGTGCATTCTTCTTTGCACTGTGGTTCTATGGAAGAACTTGGTGTTCTTCTCCCCTTCCTTCAACCACCGGATGCGGGATTTCTGTCTCCATAGAACTTCCTCTTGTTGCTCTCGTTCCTGGAGTTTTCTTTCCATTGCTTGTTCCTTGTGCGCTAGCTCCTCTGTCCGTCCTTCTAGGATTAATTTCT
Organism: Pinus taeda; assembly: GCA_000404065.3. Lineage (NCBI taxonomy): Eukaryota > Viridiplantae > Streptophyta > Pinopsida > Pinales > Pinaceae > Pinus > Pinus taeda. The sequence goes on from APFE030970459.1 coordinate 735, forward strand.
GTTGAATTGATTTGAGTTCCTGGAGAATCGATTCCTTTTCCTTAAAGATGTTGCCAAAGGTATCTTTATTCCATTTCTTGATTTCTCCTTTAAGGAACTGCAATTTCTTTTGAAATCTGGCCATTTTGGATTGTTCGATTGGGTTGCTATTTTTCCAAGTTGTAGTTATGAAATCCTTGAATTCTGGATGTGAAAGCCAGAATGCTTCAAATCTGAATGGTTTTTTGATATTATTGCCCAGTCTGTTCCAAAGCATTTCTATGGGCCAATGATCCAAGCCTGAGAAAGGAATGATATGTGCTGTGAACTCTCCTCCAACATGGACAGCATTGTCAGAGATCAAGAACCTGTCAAGACGGGATGCAATCTGCATGGGAATAATCCTCTTGTTCGTCCAAGTATAAAGGCCATTTGCTGTAGGAAGATCTATAAGCCAGTTACTCTGAATAAAGTCCTTTAGAAGTGTTCCATCTTTATTGGTTCTGCAGCATCCTCCTATCTTTTCCTCTGAGGTAGCTATCATGTTAAAGTCTCCTCCCGTCACCCATAGCGGATGCCTCCTATCCTGATTGTGCTGCTCTATTGTATTCAAAATTGCTGCCTTCTGCTGCGTTTCTTGGGGAAAATAGACATTCGTTAAGTGTCCATAAATATTGGTGCCCATAAGATGAAAAATAGCCTGAATGAAACTTTTGTTACCATGAATATTATTTAACTGAATCTTTCTTGCATCCCATAGAATTGCAAGTCCTCCTGAGGCTCCTTGCGCTTCCACTGCTATCACCTGGCCTCCCGGCCATGCTTTAGTGGCTGCTCGTTCTAAAAAATTTAGTGAGCATTTAGTTTCTTGAAGAAATAAGATTGATGGTGGTTCTTCCATGATCAAATTTTTTAGGAGTTTCCTTTTCCTGGGGCTATTGAGCCCTCTTATGTTCCAAGATATTAGCTTCATTGGGAGGGGTTGAAGTTGGTGTTGAAATACTTAGTAAGTTTGGCATATCTGCCAGACTCCACTAAGACCGCTCCAAGCTTGTAGTTCGTTCCAAGGCTGTTTTCCTGCCTCTTTTTTTGCTGTCTTTGAATGCGCATTTTCCATCCCATTTACTACCTGTTTGTATTCCGAGGGAGTATTTCTTTTGTGCCTTGCTTAATATTTCCACCAAATTGTCAACTTGGTTTTCATGGATTTTGTCAAAGTTGCCTTGTTTGCAGGCTTGTTCCATTCCTATGAGGTCGAGTTCCCCAAGATCAATTGGGTCACTATCATCTTCCATGGGTTGTATTTCTTGCGATTGTCCTTCTACCTCCTTCCCTTTGTCCTTACTTTGTAGAGGGTTATCAATATCCATAGCTGGGTTGCTCTCGGGATTGGAGATCTGTGGGGTTTTTTCACTTTGCTGAGTCGAGCTTGGTTTCTCTGGTGATGATACTTTGAGAGGTGTTTTTTCCTTGCTGGGTTCATCTTGTGATGTCATTTTTGCTAGCGCCTCAAAGCTATTGCTGGTAGAGGGATTGTGGTTCTCCCCTGGTGGAGATTTTGGAGGGGCATTCGGCTTCTTGCTGCTTCGTCTTCTGTTGATCACTTTAGTGAAGCCATTCTGTTGATGTGATTCAGGATTCATTTGAGTTGCTTCTTTCTTATTCAGGGGACAGTCTCTGAATAAATGTCCGATCGCATGACATTTCCTACAGCGGAAAGGCACTTGTTCATAATCAATCACTTGGATCCAGTCATGATCCTCATGGAAAAGTCTGATTGTATCAGGCAAAGGTTGCTTTAGATCCATGTAAACACAGATCCGAGCATAGGAGACAAATGTGCTTGGTCTCACCGTTTTGGTTTCTTCTACAACTTTGATAAAATCTCCTATCATTGATCCAATGGCTTTTAAAGAGTCTTCATCCCAATATTCCCATGGAAGCGAATATAGACGGATCCAGACTGGCGCATAGCTAAGGTCTTCATTATCCGGATTGAAACGGGCTACCCATTCTCTGAGAAAGAGCCCAGCAGAGTTAAAAAAGTAAGGCCCCCCATCAAATACTCTGTTCCTATCTTCCAGACAGTTGAAAATAGCTGTGAAAAATCCCTTGGGCCCTAGGAGGAGGGTTATTTCACCCTTTGGCTTCCATTTGTGATTTATCCAACCTCTTGGAGCTTTTTCATTTGGCCAGTAGCCCAGAAATTTCCCTATGAGGGCATGATCGTGCATATATTGTATTCTTCCATTTATTCTTTCACTAGGCAGTTCAACTTCTGGCCTATGAGTAGCAACCGGTTTACAGGTGGACGAACTAACCTTTGGATTTTCGGTTGAAGCTTGAGGATCCACGGTGTTCTGCGATTCCCGTGCAGACTTTTCTTGATTGGCCGAGACTGTGTTTGTATTACCTTCTAGTCCTTGCTGGCTTCCGTTAAAGGGTGGAAGCTCTGCCTCATCCCCCTGCGGGGGTATCATTTGGTCCGCCTAATCTGCCTGCGTACTGGAATACTTGCAGCTTTGGTCAGATCTGGAGGTGCAGAGCAGGAGCTCTGCCGCCGCAGGTTTCCTGACAGTCGAAACCCTACAACTTCAAAACGCCAACGCTCATCACTCCGCCAACTCCGTCCAAGATACCATGACCCTTGATCGAAGCTAAGGATTGATTAGAGGATAGGTATCATTATTTTATTCCAGTTTTATTATGCATGTGATCTATTATTCTAATTTATGATGGTTACATGTAATCTATGGTTCTGGTTTATGATGATTGCATGTGATTCATGATTTTTATCTATGATTATTGTGTTTTGAACTATCCAGATGTGATATGTTTATACATAATGATTTTATCAAAGATGCTAGCTTGACTTGTTATGACAAGAATTAAACATGATTGCAAGTGTACCTTATTGATGAGCTACCAATGAGGTATGATGTGAATTTATTTCAGTTTATTTAAAATTTAATGGAAGTTATGTGCTTGGTATAGGAAGCACGAAGATGACCAATTGGGTGTTTGAAATTGAATACAAGGATTAGCAGTAATAGAAAAAGGAATTCAAACATGCAGTAGTGTGTTGGTAAAGAACTTTAGGAGTAGGGTCGTTGTGGGACACCAGTGCCCAATACCATCCATTGGTTTCCATGAGCATACTATGGCTGGTATGATGGTTTTGAAACAAGTATATGCCCTGGTTGTTTGAACTTCTAATTCGAGAAAAACTTGTCAAGGGATGGATCGCCAAAGAAATGGGATGTCGAGGAACTTGGAAGCTGAGTGACTACAGAAAAGGGGGTGACCAGATTTCTCAATGGACTATGTATTTGAGAAGGGAAGGCCCGTGATGGATTTGTTTTAGTCATTAGAATTTCCAGATGGAATCTGATGCACATTGGTACTGTTCCCTGGAACAATGATCCAGTAATTATTCACTGAGAGGACAAGTGGCACACGATTGTAGTGTTAGACATTGGAGGAATATTTGACTTTGAAAATGGATTTTGGACTTCCTGGGAAGGAGGTAAATCCTAGTACTACTTTGAGTGTGGAGCTGTTAGCCTCTATATTCCCTTGTTTCTGATGCGGATATTGTATCCTTTTATTTGTTGGTTGAGCATATATGTATATTATTGTAACTACTATATCGAGCTGGATTTATAAAGCTCGATAGATAGTATGCTTATTTTATGGTTGAAGAAAATGTGCATGAGCATATGTGGTTGTTATTGTAAATACGGTAATGAGATATTTTATAAATCTCCAGTGAACGATATGTTTGTTATGTTTCAACAGTGGTCATTGTAAATATTGTAACAAGTTGTGTTATCAAGGTCCATAGGAAATATGTTTTGGTTTTCAATGTTCTTTCTTATTGTAGGTGTTGTTGAACAGTGAGGATGGTGTTCCCCTAAGGGGGAGGGTTCTATAACAACCCTGGTGAAAATTCCATGTAATAAAAGTTAATAAAGGAAAAATAATAACCATGGCTATGGGACACTTATTCCAATATGAATGTTGGGAAAAACACCCTAGTGGGTGTTCATTTTAGTTATTATGGCTAAAGGAAATTAGCAAAGGAAATGGAAAAGGAATTTGAAAAGGAAAGAGGCATTATTTGGCATTTTATTTATGAAAATAATGGAAATTAGGAGAAAAGGAACGTGAAGGTTACATGTTGCATGTGAGGAGGTGTTACCGGGAATAGTGTCCACTTAGAACTGCTATTGCCACTAAGACTAGTAGCTATCTTAGAAACAAACAAGTTAAAACTACTTTTGTTTCCCTTTATGAAAAATAAACAAGAGGGGAACAGGGGACACTAACCTTTGTCTTGCGCTTGGTTCCTCGCTCGGTTCCTCTCCTTCTCAATAGATATTTGCTGCTCCTTCTTTGTCTACACGGCTTCAGAGAGCACCTGTGGAATCAAAGTAGCATAATACTATCGAAGAATAGAGATGTATATTCATAAACAATACAGGATCAGATATGTATTAACCACACGAATGCATATACAATCAAACATACACGAATGTGGAGGAAAACTCGAATAGCTTTATTAATATCAAGAATAGCAAGAGGATTACAACCAATTTTTCTGACCCAGCATCATCCTCCAGCAAGAAATCCCTTCTTCACCTCAAGTAAATCTTAGATCACCCAACACTATGAAGTTACACCAGAAAACCAACAGCACTTCTCTACAAGATACAAAATTATAGCCTCCTGGATCTCTGTGATGAGGGATCCATATATAGATGATTGTAGGGGGGTGAGTCAGCTTCTGGGATTTTGATTAGTGTCCTCTCTCTAATAGTTCTTGATTCCACTTGGAGATTGATGATCTCTTACTCATCCCTCGTCGAAATCAGAGAGGCAAGTGTCAGAGGGGAAGTTTCTGGAAGATTTTATGATCTTCCACCTCGCAAACTGCCCCTGCCATTTTTCCATTCTCACCCATTGCACCCTACAGAGGGACCATCTAGTATACATCACACCCTTTACACTGGGAAGATGATACACATCGCACTCTCTGCACTGGGAATTCAGTATGGTCCAGTTTTGACCATTTCTGAGCAGTTTTCTGTGGAGAACTTCTGGGAGATAGTGTAATTAGCTGACCTTGTTCCTTTAGGTAGTGAAGCAACACTTTTAGGGACTTAGGAGCCCTCAGTTTATGGACATTTATGATTGGGGTGCAGTTCCCAAAAATGTCTATAACAGTTGCCCCCTAAAGCATGAGGTCGTTAATATTTTGATGTCGGGTGATATGATTTACCATGAGGATCCGAAGTTTTTTCGAGCTGGGAGGAAACCTCTAATAAGATACAGTACAATACATTATCTTCATAATATTTTTCATGATCTAGTTGAGGTAGGCATTCCCATGCTTAGCTTTATAAATTCACTTTCATGTACATAGGACAAACAACCGTCTGTGTAGCAGAATGATGATTCGGACGGAGTCATCATCCTTTGATTTGGATGATCATCTATTCGGCAATGATGTAAATTTGATGTCTTTATATTCCTGAATATATCACAGCCCGGATGGATGAAACTAGATCCATGGTCTTCAAAACTTGTTCTATCTTCACTTAGAGTACAAGTCGATCCACGTGAAAAATGTTTTGGAGTCGAGCATGGAAAGATATCGCATGATTACCAGCCAATGATGTAAGTTGTTAACAGGCGCGAGAGTCACCAATAATGTCAATGATCCTCAAGGTACTACATTACAATTCGTGTGGTGTGGAAAAGGGACTTGGCATCGAACACCACGCAAAATCTTTTGGTCGAAGGCCATTGATGTAAACCTGTCGCTGAAAGTGAGAAACTTTCCATTGAGGCATGCAAGCTTCAAAGTACTGAAAGGGGTTGTTCCTAAGTCAACTTCTTGGATAATGAGTCGATGTTGACAAGAAGTGGCCTGTTGTAGGAGGGACTTAATGAATCCCACATCTATGACATGGAACGGAGCAAATGATTTTGGAGGTGAAAATGATCTGATGATACAGGGTTCAGGGTGATGGTCATGAAAGAATGGAGCGTGAATGTATTGCAGTGGGTGAGACACAAGTGAATTCTCTAAGTGACTTATCTTGAACATATCGGCAACACTGATGATGGATTGGTAGCGTTAACCCCAAAGATGGATGGTGTGATGGACCAATGGTGATATGACCAGTGAATGGAACAACCCAACCCGGCTCGAATGTGGAGAGAAAGTGTCATGTTCAAGAGCGACTTGCTACCAATAAAGTTTCTTCAATTTTTCTTCCCGATTTTCCCCAGTCATTGCTGACTAGTACCTCTTTATTTTTTTTCAAGCTTGAGGAGGATAACATATGCTTGTTTTATAATTCGCCCTTCAGGTGAACCTATCACTATGTTTTAACGAGCCTAGCGACAGTGAAACTCGTTCTCTTCCATTTGGACAAGTTTGTCGCTATTAGGTTTTAACGAGTTTAACGACAAAGATAACTCAGCTCTTTTCAATTTTAGAGAGTTTGAAAGGGATAGAAAGGAAACTCCAATGATTCTTTTTTGTCATATAATCCCTTAAGTCTGAAAAAGCATAAAATAATACGAAAGGGATGAATTTTCGATAGTTTTAACGAGCTGAACAAGACAAGCGCTCGATCTTTTTGTGTAATAATCCCTCAAGTCCAAAAATATTAAAATATAGAGGAGGGATAGCACTTCTGATGACTTTAACAAGCCGGAGAGGCCAATCACTCAGTAATCTTTTCATATTTTATGAGTCAGTTGAAAAGAGCTTAAAGGAGACTCGTTTTCCGAGGAACGAGTGATGATTTTAGGTAGCGGCTGATTCCAGGTAAGGTTTGGAATTTTCCAATCACGAAAGTGTCACAGGGATGGCTAACTGAATCACTCTTCCCAGATGTTCCTTGAAAGGGGTAAACAATCAAATGGAGGTGAATGATCTGTTGACACCTAATCCTCTGCGATTGGAAGAATTTGAATGTGAACAATCATCAAGAAGATGAACTGAGTGGTCACATTCATGTATATAACAAATAGCTACCTAATGGAATAGACGTATCAGTTTTTCTGGAGTTACTCCTGGCCTAACATGGTATCAAAGCATAGGTCCCAGATTCTTTTTTTAGTGTGCCTTGTAACTCCTCTGTCCTCTGTCCACTGCCTTCTGCTCTCTATCCACTGCTTTCTGCCTGACATGGTGAACGTTTGATGAGGCTGCTTATTGAACGCTACCTTCTGACATTGAAACCCTTGATTTTTTGAAACGCATATGGTATCTGTGTTTTCATTTTTTGGTGAATGCATCTTTGCTGTACGCTATTGTCAATCATTTTTCTGAACGTTGGCTTCTGACTTTGGGCTTTGTCAAGAATGTAGGCTCACACAACCTCGTTTTTCATGAAATCCATTTCCATGCTTCATTGCAAACATTTATATAATTTATGGCCGTCTACAAATCTGGACTTTTGCAACAGAGGTTTCATGCTTTACTGGTATACATATATATAAGCACTGTGACCTGTCTCCTGACATACTCCTAGACATCTCTTATTTCTCAGAACCTAAGCTATTGATAGCCTCACGACCTTGATTTTAGAGATTTTGTTCGGCACCCCTCCAGTGACCTTTGCAACTCTGAGCAAGGCTAGCTCAGCCTTGAGCTCCTTGAGCTGGCTTAACAGCTCTGATTTTCTCTTGTTGCGGAGCTCATGAACCTTAATCCTGGCCATTTCGATTCAAATCCTTTCGCAAGTCCGCTCTGCGCCTTGGCTCCTCTCCTCTCTGCTCATTCGAATTACCGCATAATTGTTTCTCAATTAAAATATCTGTTGCAACTGTGGCAGAAGTTATAGGCCACAATGTCAAAGGCAAGGGTTTGCGCTGTGACCTCTATACACGCTGGTATATATAACGTTTGGGGGGCATTCCACTAACACGCTGGTATATATAACACGTCTGGTTATTGGTCGATCATTGATTTGAGAAGGATATCTGCCATCTGTGAAATTCGAATTTGAGTCAGCAATAACGTTGGTATATAGCGTTGTCTGCCCTGGTATATATAACATTGTTGCCCCTAGTATATATATGCTGGTTGTTGCTCCATTTCACGCTGGTATATGTAACATTGTTGGTCCATTTCACTGGTGTATATATAACGTTGCATCCACGCCAACGTTGTTTCCATATAAACTATATCCCATATATACCAAGCTCTCATGATATTGTTTTCATAACGTTGTGGCTAACATAGTTAACGCTCTTGCGTTTTACTGGAAAGTTCAACATCTCAGAATCTCAGTGTTTTTTTTAGCAGCAGAAGTTTTTTTTCTCCATAAGAGCAAATTTTTTGCCTTTGTTGGAGGGTTATCAACATTTTTTTTTAGCAGCAGAAGTTTTTTCTTCACAAGAGCAAGTTTTTTTTTGCCATCAGAAGTATTAGTCTATCAGCAAAAGTTTTTTTATATCAGCTCAAGTAATTTTTTACAGAATGCATTCAATCATCTCTATCGTAGGAATAGTTTTCACTGGCAAGGAGAACTATCCTGAATGGTCCCGGATGATACAACACACCCTCATCTTCAATGAGTTGTGGAAAGGAGTGTGTGTCGGAGAAGGAGACAGTGACCCAGAAAAGCCTACATTAGACAAAGAGCTCGCCATCTGGGAAAACAAGAACAGAAAAGCATATGCATTAATCTCAACATCTGTAAATAAGGAGGTGAGTCGCCACATTTAATCATATTCAACTGCCTTTGAAGCTTTACAAAAGCTGAAAGAACTCTATGACTCACATTTTGCACTTGAAGTCGTCCAACTTATGATTAAACTCTTCACTCTTGAACTGCAAAATAATGATCCTCTTGCTGCATCTGAAATAAAGTCTATAATGCATGATATCAAATCCACTAAGGTTGAGCTGGATATCTCTCTTATTGTTTTTCTCAAGCCACTTTATCCTACATACTCCAATTATCTTGAGTCTTTGCAAGCAAATGGAAATCTCAAAGATATAACCTTTGACTCTCTTGTGAAAAAGTTTACTGAAAGAGAAAAAGCCTTTGGAAAGAAGATAACCCCTGAATGTTCTGAAGAGACTGTATGCCTGGCTCATAAAGAAAAGTATCCTGCTCAAGATTCTACAAGAGGAAGAGGTGGATGAAGAGGAAGAGGTGGATGAAGAGGAAGAGGAAGATATTTCAGAGGCAGGGGGGCAGACATTCTCAAGGAGAAAAGGTAGATTTACATTGTATTCGCTGCAAAAGAAATGGATCACATGATGCCTCTACATGCAAGCTACCATGGGACAAAATTGAGCAGAGAAGAAACTGACAGAAAGGTAAAACTGATGATACAGACAAGGGTAAAGCACCTAAATCCCCTCACTATGTTGAGGCACAATGTAACATTGGAGTAAATGAAGATTTGTTTAATACTTCACTTGCTTCCTGGAAAAATGATTGGCTACTTGATTCAGGAGCAACCTGTCACATGACTCATAGAAAAGATTTTTTTGAAGATTTCACTGACAATGTTGATGGAGTAGTATACTTTGCAGATCAGTAAAAAATCAAGTCATCAGGGCTTGGCACAATCAGGCTTAAACTGCCTGGTCTCTCAGACTTTCTTATTGATCATGTTCTATATCTCCCACATCTCAAGAGAAACTTGTTGTCCTTGGTCCACATCAGCCAGCAAGGTCACTCCATTCATATGTTTGATGGCAAGCTTGAGGTGAGAAAAGCATCTGATCACTCACTTGTCATGAGGGGAATAGAAGAAGAAAGACTTTTCAAACTACAAGGAACATTTGCTCATGCACAACATTTCTCATATATTTCTCATCATGAAGAAAGTACACTTCCATCAATTTTATTATGGCATGCTAGATTTGGACATTTAGACTATGACAGTCTCTGCTTATTGAAGAAAAATGGTGTTGTTGGTTTGCCTACAATTCCTAGAAAACTTAAGCAATGTGATGCTTGCATTCTAGGAAAGCATAGCAAACAGTCTTTTCATGACTCACATTCAAGAGCACATAGGAAGCTTGAACTTATTCATTCGGATTTATGTGGTCCAATGCCTGTTTCTTCTGCAAATGGAAATAAATATATCATGACATTATTGATGACTACACCAGAATGTGTTGGGTTTATTTATTGAAGAACAAATCTGATGCTTTCCTAACATTCAAGAATTTTCATAAATGGATTGAAAATGATGCACAATCTTATATTGGGTCTATTCGCACTGATAATGGAAAGGAATATACATCAATTGAATTTGAACAATATCTTCCCAACATGGGATTAAACATCAAACAACTGTGCCTTATAATCCCCAACAGAATGGTGTAGCTGAAAGAATGAATAGAACAATTTTGAATATGGTACGATCCATGCTTTTTTTCAAAAATGTAAAGATAATGTTTTGGGCTGATGCTGTTCTATGTGCTGCATATATAAAGAATAGATGTCCATCTAGTGCTATAAGAAACAAGACTCCTTATGAATTGTGGTATGGACATGTTCCTTCGGTCAAACATCTCAGGATTTTTGGTTCCACCTGTTATGCTTTGATACCAAAGGTACATAGAAACAAACTTGGTGCTAGAAGTCGTAAGTGTATTTTCTTGGGGTATTCAAATACCTCCAAAGCATACCGCCTCTATGATGAAGAAAATAAAAAGTTTGTTATATCTAGAGATGTAATTTTTCTTGAATCATCCAAATCTGACAATGTTGTTGAGCGGCAACTTGATCGCTTGGATAGATTCGCAAAAATGAAATCATTTCAAGAATTTGAAAATCAGATTCCACATCTTGAAGGGGGGATTCCTATACTAGATCAACATGTGGAATCTTCTTCTGAAGAATACTCTCCCCTGACTGAAACTTCAACAACGGATGATGCTTTAAGTGATGTAATTGATAGAATGGGAGACTCAATCTTGATTCACTCCCAACTCAATCAACAGAGCAGCCTGGACCATCTCAGAAAGGTCCCCCAAAGTGGCTGACCAAGACACTTGAAAGTGTTCATCCTGATGAAATTGGAAAAACAGGAACCAGAAATGCAAATCGACAAAATGGAGGTGATGTAGATGACTCTAATTCACCTATTGATATGGATGTTTCTTATGATTGTGAATTGAACTTGTCTACAGATTTGAACCAACTTCCTTTAAAGAAGCTGCTTCTCATGATGAAAGGAAAGAAGCAATGCAAAAGGAGTATGATGCCCTCATAAAGAACGACACTTGGAAGCTGGTTGATCCTCCATTTTGAACCAAACCAATTGGCTGCAAGTGGGTCTACAAAAACAAGTACAAAGCTGATGGCTCACTTGACAAGCACAAAGCTAGGCTTGTGGCAAAAGGTTTTGCACAGAAGGAAGGGTTCGATTATGAGGAAACTTTTGCTCCCACAGCAAAATGGGCCACCATCCGGATACTCTTTGCACTGGCAGCTCAGAACGGTTGGAAAGTCCATCAAATGGATGTAAAAACTGCCTTCTTGAATGGAGATCTAAAAGAAAATGTTTTTATGTCCAGCCTGAAGGATTTGCTGTGAAAGGACATGAACATAAAGTATGCAAACTTGTGAAGTCCTTGTATGGCCTCAAACAAGCACCACGAGCCTGGTATGAAAAGCTAACTGAGCATCTTCTGAAACTCAACTTCAATCATTTTGATCTTGATGATGCAACTTTATTTGTCAAGAAGTTGGGAAAATAGTTGTATATCTTGTGGTATATGTAGATGATCTTTTAATGACAGGGAACAATGAAAGTTATATTGCATCCATAAAGAAAGAATTAGGAAAAATCTTTGAAATGATTGATTTGGGCTATGTTCATTACTATCTTGGCATTGAAGTAACCCAACATTCAAAATCCATATTTCTTTCTCAAAAGAAATACATTGGAGATTTGTTAAACAGATTTGGCATGACAGAGTGCAATCCTCTTTCTACTCCAATGGAACAAAACTTATAGCTCACATCTATTGAAGGAAAGGAATTTGAGGATGCAACAAAGTACAGACAGCTTATAGGAAGTCTCTTCTATCTCACTACTACTAGACCAGACATTTCATTTGCTGTTGGAATCCTCTCTAGGTTTATGCAAAAGCCTTGTGAGGGACATTGGTCTGCCGCAAAAAGAGTTCTAAGGTACTTGAAGGGAACTCAAGACCTTGGAATCAAGTATACACAGGTGGACGACTTCAGCTTGATTGGATACTCTGATTCAGACTTCGATGGAGACAAAGAAACTGGAGTATCTACTTCAGGATATGCTATGAGTCTTGGACCAGGAGCTATCTCTTGGAGATCACGCAAACAACCAGTTCCAGCAGATTCCACAATAGAAGCAAAATACGTGGCAGCAGCTGAAGCAACGAAAGAAATTGTGTGGCTCAGAAAAATTCTTGAAGATTTGCAGGTGAAACAAGTACAATCAACTCCACTCATGATTGACAACACTTCTGCAATAAAGTTGTCCAGGAACCCAAAGTTCCATGATCGTACAAAGCATATCAATACTAAATATCATTTGATCCGACATCATGTTGAGGCCAAAAAAATCGATCTCCGCCATTTTTCCACAAATGAGCAAATTGTAGACATCTTCACCAAAGCGCTTGGAAGAGAAAAGCTTGAAAGATTCAGAACGATGCTTGGACTCACCAACATCCCTTCAGATTAAGGGGGGGAATGTTGACACCTAATCCGAAACGGATGGGTGAACTGGACAGTCATCCAGAAGATGAACTGATCCGTTTTATTTGTATATATAAATGTATATTACCTAATGAATAACATCATCAATTTTCTCTCGCTCATTAATTCTGGAGTTACCCTGGCCTGACAGAGTAGAAGTAGGAGCTATAGAAACCTAAGGTGATTTAGGTTGAGAAATATCAGACTCTGATTCTTCTACTTCTGGTTTGGTTAGTTCTGTGTCTAAAACTTCACCAGAATTATATTCACTTTGAACAACTTCAGTAATTTTTTGGGCTAGAATGAACTAAAGTTGATTCTGCTTATTGCATTGGATTTACTTTAGTTTTTACTATCTTGGATTCTAAAACAATAGATTTTTCAGGTTGTTCAAAGGTTCCAAAACCTAGTGATTTTGAACTTTCAGTTTTAATCTTTTCCAATTGACTAGGTATAATTCAAGGGGTTTACCCTGTATTCTATAATGCCTTGGTAAATTAACCACGATGAAATTGTATCAAGAAACCAAATAATATTCAAAATCCAAACCTAAGGTCTCTAAAAAGTAAAAACAAGCAAATAACATGCGCTAGTAAATATAAGGAATCAAACCATGTAAACAATATTTTCACAGTAAAATAACTAGTTGGTCATGAAACTCAATGTCGCAGAGATCAAAGTGAAAAGTGGCTAAATATAGAGTGGGTGGAACCAGTTACGCTAATAACCTGCTTCATATTCATGATTGGGTGTAGGTAAACTTCATTTTTTCCATCTCGAATGAAGAATACCCTCCAAAACGGTTCAAGTGAGTCTAGCAAACATTTGTTCCAAGTACAACAAAGACTTTCCCTCTGTCATAACCTCAATTAATAGCCCTAATATTATAGTCTCTAAGGTTACCAAGTCAAAAAATTTAACATGGGGGGACAATCGCAGATTGGACATACACAAAAGGGTAGAGTAATAAATCTCAATCCCCTTGAAAGTTCCTCAACATGGTTAATTTGAGGTTTACTTCCAAGTGACTCCCAAGTATCTTTCGACATCATTTTTAATACATGTAAATCACTCTGCCATAACCAATGAAGTGGGGTCGATGCCTCCACTAGGTCTAACATGATCTCGTGCTTAACTTCTTTGTAAGGGGATCTTACCAGAGATAAATTTCAGTACATGGATTTACTCCCTATCGCAAGATTCTAATGTTTTTTTGCACCTTTGGAAAGTTAACCCACTTCCCTATTCGAAAATCCTATAACCTGATCTAATGTTGGTAGGTGGAAAAGAGCCCTAAAATAATAAAAATTTCTATATTGATTTTATTAGCGTTGATTTTGAGAGTTGTTACTTACTCAAAGGTAAATGGATGTGAAAATGATGGTATTATGACTTGACGCAAAACCCTAATGCAATTGAATATGAAATGTAGTTTTTTCTTTTCAATGAATTTCTAACTGAAGTTGGAAGAGAGTCAAATCAAATCTTCAACGGAAATGCAAAAAATATTAAATTCCCACTATATCGCTTTTCCTAAATGCATATCTTCAATTTTCAATTACCCAAATACAGAAATTAACTTTTAAAATTTCAATTCTTTTCCCAACAACTCAAAAATCAATAAACTTTCCTTTTTGACATAAAATCACTAGAAAAATTCCAAAATGCATGAAGAAACCAATCAACACTAAAATGAATTTTTCCCATTGAATGTTATGATTTCAATGTAGTCAAGACTAAAGTTCATAAAAACTTCAACAATGGAAGAAAAATAACTTTTCATTTCAAAACCAACATAGGAAGCACTTTTCATAAACAATACTCAACCTTGTAAATTATTGCTTTTTAATCACGAAACAATCTTTCACAAAAGAGAAAAATAAAAAATATATATGATTTGTTTGAAAGAAGAAAGTCAGGAAGACAAAAAACCAAGACCAACAAATATTTCTTTTGATAGATCGACCACACACCAAATGAAGATTTACCCTAATTTCTGAAAACAAGAAGATTTCAAGAAAATCCTTTGACAACACTCAAGCCTGACTGAAAGGTAAAAACAAGTGTAATTAAATAAGAAAAATCAAAATTTCTGGACTTGATGAAGAGAAATTTGAAAATTTCAAAAATTCCAGGTATGTGCACAGTAAATAGAACAATTTAGTGCACATGCGCATTGTTTCAAAGATAAAAGTGCCTAGAAATATGCTTTGTGACTAAAGATAAAGTGCACACAATGGGAAATTTTAGAAAAAATAAAAACAAGTCAAATAAATAATAATATCCAGATTTTCAATATTTTCAAACACTCGGAGAGGGCTACACTAGAAGGATAAAAGGTAAAAAAAAAAGAGAAGGATGGAGAGTGAGATGGTCCCCAATGGAGTCGCCAATTTGTTAGGCAGACTAATACCTCTTGCGAACAAGATAGATCTCCCTAGACCTCAAAGAAATCTAGTAACAAACAAGAAAATAACTGTTACGTTTCACTAGATTATGATTAATTGAAATAAACAATATGAGAGAGATCGCTTACCATTTTATGAAATTCATGTTGAAGTCCCTTTCAATGCCTTCAATAGTTAGATTCCCCTTGATGCTTTAGAGATCGTTCCAGCACTTCCCATAACTTTTCCACAGTGTTTTGAAGGAGATGTACATAGACAGAAACACACAACGAATCAAAGCATCTAATGTATAGAATGAAAGATAAATGAACTACTTAACTCAGCATATGCCATAAATTGAATCAATAACCAATCATAACCTATGTGAATGATCCAGGAAACCACAAATGATATTAGAAAAGACATAATTCGGAAAGAACATTGTCTTTTTCTTGAATAAAATTGAGAACAAACTTACAACCTCAAAGCCTTGATGTTACAAGCCTCTTCTCACAATATCCAACCTTCTCCTTGGATGAAAAGCCTCCTAGCCTTCTTTCTACAACATAAGCCTACCTTCAATAGTCCTCTCCAATCCTCTAGCTTGTGTTTGATTTATAGGCCAAGAGGAGGAGGTTTGGGATCCTCTTCCTAAGGGATGAGATCCAAAAATGGTGGGATAGAGGATCCACAAAGAGAGGGAAGTAGCTCCATGATGGGAGGGATTAGGCTTCGGCGGGAATCCATTCAAAGATATTAGTTGAGAAATCTTTGTTTAAAAAAGCTTCGAGACTTTACTTTTTATTTTTAATTGCGTTAAGTCATGTGCGCAGGCCATAGTGTCAGATAGACTGCACTTTGCACAATTTCTAATGGAATCCTCTGCATATGCGCAGAAATGGATTGGGGAACAACATAGGAAGCAAAAAATAGGTTTTTGAGCCTTGAGATCCAGACATTTCATTCTCTTTGGGATTTTTCTTGTTCTAACCTTGCAAGGGGATACTTTGGAACACTTTGATGGATAGCGAAAAATCCAAATTGACAATCATTTTCCTAATGTGACAGAATGGCGTGTAACACCAGCGACTAAGGCAGAGCATAGGATAAAGAAAGAAATCTACCCTATAGACTTGCAACATAGCTTCATGGGATCATGTCCACATGCAAATCAACCTTCCAATTCCATCATGACATCAAGAAAACAGTTGCATAACTTCAAAAATACTCCACACACATCATCAGTTAGACCTCTAGCACACATGTATCTCACCTTTAGATGAGGCCTTATTACCTCATGACACCACTTCTACAGACCTTTTGAGACAATATAACAATTTACATTACCATGACAACCCTCAACAAGTATACAACAGACTCAAGATAATATGTAGGGACTCATGAGTACATAACTTCAACAGGTGACATCAATGGTAACATAAACATGCCAATAAAGTTCTAGTCTAAGAACAAACAATTTTCCTTACTCTAAGCCTCAACCGCACGGAAGAAGGTCTATGGGTGCGACTATGCCTATAGGACACCAAAGTGAATTTTTGTGCAAGATTTAAAGGATGTAAATCCTACAAACATGGAGCATACAACATGAAGCTCTATGAGCAGGGAAGTTTGAATGCTTAACTTACTATAGTGTGAATATGTTGACTAATTTTTTGTTTTGAGGTGATCGAGATATGCATATAAATATTACATTATGATTTAACCATTGAGGCTTTTGTATGACACTATTGAATAACAATTGCAAGCACTTTACTAGATTTGGCTGATATAAATAAGCAGTGTTTGGAGTTTGGACATGATGCTTGATAATGATTTAGAACTTTGACTTGATGTTGAGATATGTTTTGGGCTATAGGTCTCACTATGATAGCAAATTTTTCTTTTGACTTGGTGACTAATAATTTGACTTGGTGACTAATGATTTGCCTTGATGACACTCCTATGTGGGCATAATAACTTTTAGTTACTAATATTGGTATTCAATAATGGTTTTGTATTGACCTCATTATCCTTAGCACAATGGTTGAAGTATAAACAATTGTGATTCAGTATGAATTAATCTCACACTAAATGGATGGAATCTGCATGACTTATCCTTGGTGCATGAATTTGCATCTAGTGACAAAAATGATTCATAATATGATCATAAGGATGATTTGATGAAGTTTCGTTTTTATATTTGGTAAATGAAATTTTATTGGAATGACAATAGATGAAGTCATAACTTGATATTTGGATGTGATCTCTACTTTTCACATGGTACAGGGAATGTGTTACAATGATATTGATGATTTTGATATTAGTTTTTATTTGGAATCTAAGGCTTGATGAATTGACTTAGTGTTTTTGTTGTTAGAACACCCTCCAAAGTTTTGGCTTACGCTACCTTCTTTGTTCTTGTACAATGTCGTCGCAAAATTTGAAACTCATTCCATGTGTTTTCTTGAGGTGTTTTTGTACCCTTTGCAAGACAAGAAAAATGTCATATTTTCACATGTTGGCTATCACATTATGTATATAAGCCTATTATGGTGGTTTCAAGTGGTCATCTTTGTGTAAATGAGTTGTTCTAACCGTGTAAACACCCATCACACTCATTTCAAAGGTTTTAAGCAATGTCACACAAGTTTTATCACGCTCATCACAAACTGTATATTAAGTGTTACACTTGTCATAAAGTTATCGTAAATTTGTCACATGGAGGGAAATTCATTTTCATGTTTCCTAGATGATCTATGTTTTTGTGTCACTAAGTATTCTAAGTGTGTGATCATAGTCGAGGTTTTATCATTGTTTACATCAGCCTCACTAATCTCGCACTTAGTCATTTTATCGAAAACTTCTTGACCAAGCAACCTAACTTCGCATGACCTCCATGAACTATGCACTTTGCAATCTCAGTCCTCAGATGTGACCTTGCCTCTTATTACTGCGCAATGCATAGTTCCCGCCTCCCAAAACTACAAATTGCGCAATTTTTGTGCTCAAGCCCTCGCCTTGACCCCCATAATTATGCAATTGTTTCTCCCATTCTGGCCTTAAATGCTCACTAAATAGTATCTAGCCTCAAGATCATCATTCAGTGCTTGAACTGCATAAATGTGCAATGGCCAACCTCTCTTGTATCCCATAACTGCGCAATGTGCTCACCCAGTGCTCATCCCCTACAGCCTATCACACTAACCCTGGGAATTGTGTAGTTTGTCCCCTCACCCGAGCCTGAACTGTGCACTATGTAGTATCAAGCCTCAAGGATCCTCTTGTCTTCCTGAACTATGTAACTACATAGTCACTAAGCCCTTTTCTGAGCCTTCCATTGATCAGGACTTATGTAGGAACGCAACGAAATACAGAAATACCAATATACACAGAGATGCAATAGAAATAAAACTACATTTCATTAATATCAAAGAACTGAAATATGCTTACATACAAAAAAAAAACTAGCTCAGGCGATGGTAGCTTATCTCTAAGAAGAGATGTGGTGGCTACATGCCTCTGAAATATGTTACAATGAGGCTCAAAGGCATATTTATTATTTAGAAATAATGGAAAATCCTAAACATCCAAAAACCTAACTATAAAAGATGAAGTGCCAAAACTATGGACCGCATTTGGGTAAATTGGTAGATCAACTCCCCGGGGTCGTAACTTTGGCATACGATCCCCATTTAGCTATCATAACACCTTTTTTCGAAGATCTCAAAGAGTAGGCCTTGAACAAATTGGCAATCCATTTTAAGTCTATTTTGGTCTCTCTATTTTCCCTAAAAACATCATTTAGGGCCTCAAAATGGCTCCGGAAGTTCAAGACCCGAAAAAATTCCAAAAATAGTAAGTTGCGCTACAACTAAGGAAACTAAAAAAATGGAAGAGACTGTGTGGGGGTCCAAGTCGAATAGGTTAGTGGCCACCAATATCCACCTGGATCAATCCTCCCCTTAGGAAGCAATGGTCCTCATTGCATTGAGTGCCTCCATGAGATGGGGAAACTTCTACTGAACTTGGTCCCTGGTGAGCCACTTGCCTTGGTGCAGGAGTTGGCCAGCTTTGACAACTTGGTATAGTTAGATCTTCTGCTTGTGAGTTTTCTTGATCTGTGCATCCATGATCCAATTAGTTGTGGCCTGTTCCATGTAGTCTGGGTTTAACTTTGTTTGTGTGAGTTTTTCTACAATGTTTAATGTGTCCAGTAATGGTGGAAAGTATAGTTGAAGGTGGTCCACATTGAACATTGGGTGAAAGCCAAGGATGGTGGGATGTTGAGCTCGAAAGCATTGTCCCCTGAAAACTTAGTGATGGTATAAGGCCCATATCGGAGCGGGCGATGTTTTTAGTGGGGCCCAGCAAGGCACTCCTTCTGCAGATGTAACCAAACTTTGTGGCCCACCTGGAACTTGTGTGGCACCCGACGTTGATCATGATGCTGCTTGTACTTAGCATTGGCTTTGTCCAATATCTCATGGACCTGCTGGTAGATGTACTGAATGCACTCAATGAAGTTGTTATCCCTGTTAACTTTAGACTGGACATGACTCGAGTCTTCCTAAGTAACTGCAAATGGTATGGCCATATCAATGGGACATAGTGGCTAGAATCCCAACCCCACTTGAAAGGGGTTGTGTCTAATTGAGCTATGGAGAGCTCTGTTGTAATTGTGTTGGACATAGGGGAGGCTTTCATCCCATGTGTGTGGATGCTTCTAGTTGTACATATGCAGAATGTGTATGATCATCCCATTGACGACCTTTGTTTCGCCATCATTTTGGGGGTGGAAAACCATGGACTTATTGATATTGGTATCCAACATCAACCAGAGACTTGACCAAAATGTACTTAGGAATCTGCTATCCCGATTTGAGATAATGGATTTTGGATCCCAAAATGTACCCACACTCATTCAAAGAAGAGCTTAGTAGTGCCTTTTCTTGTGATACTCTTATTGCAGCCCGCCAGAATGGACATCTAGAGAATATGTTGATGACCACGAAAACACAGTGGTTGCTATTCTTAGTAGAAGGAAGACCCGGCATGTAATCCATGGAGATAGATTCCCAAGGTCAACTAGGAGTAGGCAAAGGAGTATATAGGCCTTGCTTCTTCATGATCGGTTTGGCAATGGCATAGGAACTGCAGGATATGATGTACTTCCCAGCATCCTATTGAAGGTTCGATCAATAAAAATACTTATGTAGTACTGCCATTGTTTTCTCCACCTCGAAATTTCCAACCATTAGACTTTAGTGCACCTCCCAAAGAACCTTGGCACACTCACTTGATGGAACACAAATGTTCTAGGTGGCATAACAGTGCATCCTGGAGTTGAAATTTTGGAACTTGTTTAGCTTTAAAGAGTTTTTTGCTTTGTGTTGCCGAATTCGGGATCGCTCCTGTAAAGATGCGGCCACCCCACAGTCTCGTGCCCATAAGAGTTGAGCACAGTGGTCAGTGCCATGATCGGTGGTCGGCTGAGCCACTCTGCAACATTTTTTGTGCTTCCCTTCTTGCGCTTAATGTTCAAATGGAACTTTTGTCGGTTTGTGGACCATTTCTGATGGCAATCATTCTGCAACTTTCCTTATGTCTCTATGAACTACAGGGGTCAGTGATCTATGTGGATGATTGTTTCCTTCCCCAAAATGTAATGCTTCCATTGTTGGCATGCCTGTAAAATGGAATGCATATCTTTATCATAGGTGGGATACTTTTGAACTGTGTCTGAAAGTACCACACTCTGATATGCCACTAGATGCCCATTCTAAGTAAGAACCGCACTAATAGCATAGTCGAAGGCATTTGTCTCAATCTCAAATGGTTGTTTCAGGTCTGGTAATGTGAGCACTGGTGTAGAGAAGAGGCGATGTTTCAACTCGGCAAACACCTTCTCTTGGGATTCGAACCAAAACAAACTTTGCTTTCGCTCCACCCATGGTGACTTGACTTAAAGGCCAAGTGATATGAGAGAACCCCAATAGGAACCTGTGATAGAAATTGGCAAGACCCGAAAAGGTGTGAAGCTCTGTTAGAGTAGTTGGGGCTGGCCAATCCTAAACGAATCGTATCCTGGATGGGTCCATATGCACACCCTGCTCATCAATGATGTACCCCATATATTGAACCTGGTTCATGCCAAAAGTGCATTTCTACAAATTGGCACACAACTTGTGTTGTTGTAGGGTTTGAAGGACCTGTCGAATATGGTGGAGGTTCTCTTCCCAACTCTGGTTGAAGATCAAGATGTCATCTAAATCCGCAACCAAAAATGCATTGTTGAAGGGTCGCAAGCTGTCGTCCATCAATCTCATGAAGGTTGTGTGGGAATTCGTCAACTCGAAAGGCATGACCAACCATTCAAAAAGGCCCTCCTTGGATTTGAAGGTAATCTTCCACACATCGAAGGGTTCAATAGGGACCTAGTGATAACTAGACTTAAAGTTAATCTTAATGAAATTTGGCCCCCTTGAGTTGATCCAGAAGATCATCGATCTATGGGATTGGGTACCTATTCTAGCCAATGATCTTGTTGACCACCTGATAGTCAATAAAGAGTCTCCAAGTCATGCCCTTCCTTTGTACTAAACTAATCGGGCTCCCACAGTGTGATGAGCTTGGCCTAACGTGCCCTTTCTCCAACAACTCTTGAATCTGCCTCTCGATCTCATTATTGTTTATAACAGAGCATTGATAGATCGGTCCATTGGGTAGTGGCACTCTCCGGGTCAAATCGGTGGAGTTCTTGTCCTGACAGTGTAGAGGTACCCCTGTAGGTGAGGTGAAAATGTCCCTTTACTCCTCCACGACCTTGTCCATCTATTGTTTCTATGTAGAGGAGCCTTGTCTAAAAGTCGTGGTCATAACCTTCTTCTTGCCCTCAGGACAAATCATAAGGAAAACAATTTCCTTGTCTGGGAAATGATCTTACTACATTTATTTGCAGCGATAAAAGAGATGGTAGTAGGAAGGGCTACCTACGGTATCCTATACAACTTATCGCCCAAAGTAATAATCAAGGAGCAAGGTCTAGACTCATATACAACCTGTTTCTTCCACAAGTATGGTCACAAACTTCAAGAGGAGCAACATCACACATTACCTCATCCTTGAAGGGCTTGATGATGTACGGAAGGTGGCATTGTTGGCTGACGTGGAGATCTCATGCTTGGTGAAGCCACCTGATAGTGTACAATTGTGGATGTGTTGTATTCAATAGGCCCAGTCGTTTCATGACCTCTGCTGAAATGAGGTTCTTTTGGCTCCCACTATCAACAATGAACTACAGCAAAGAACCCTTCACTCACATTTGTGAGTGGAAGAGGCATTCCCCCTCCTCTAAATCTTCAGGCTCATTCGTCTAGATCTTAGTGGTAGCCATGTGGGACTCGGCTCCATGTCAATGATCTTCTTCCCTTTGTTGGCCCCCTTGTAGAGTTTCGACTCTGAGTCAAAACATGCATCTGATTCGGAAGCCTTCAACTCGGCCTCCAATGAATGCTTGGCTCGACACACACTCGTGTTGTGAGTGGAGCTCTTATGGAACTCACACTATTTTCTTGTGTCCTTCTTTGTCTTCACGGTGTTTTTATTTTGTTGTAGCTTCAGTAGGTTATCCTGGGTTTCCTTGCCTTAGCTTTGTCCTTTTCTTTTTGGTTTGGGGGTTCCTTTTCCTTGCTTCAGAGTCACATATCCAAAGTCTTGCTTCTTCTGTTAAACTTCTGCTCAATCTTGACATTGTATTAATATGTCGTGCCAAGTGAGGATATGTCGAAGAACTCCATCTCATCCTAGATGTACTTATGTAGATAGCCACAGTACCTAAGTACCAAATTCCACTCAGAATCCTTGATACCCAGCTTCGTGCAAAGGGTATGGAAAACATTTGTAAACTATGACACATCTTGGTCTCTTCCCTGTCGTAGCATGGTCCACTTTATGTATTTATCTTCATAGCTCCCGACAGGATAATGTTGTTCCTTGATGGCGTCTCGAAAATAATTCCAAGTGGGTGCGGCTAAAAAAAGTGAGGATTCCCTCTCATCCTTTTGTTCACAGTAGATTTCCCACCAGTCCTTGATGTGTGGGGTGTCTTTGAGAAGTGCAAAGGTATTTTTTTCCCGATTGGAAATGTCATGAACTAAAAATTATACTTCTAACAGATTTAGCCATTTATCTACGATGTCTCCATCTATCTAGCTCTCAAATATGGTAATATCAAAGTTAACTTGTACCTTAAAAGGAGTAGCGCCTCTAGATTCGTTGCTAGATGAAGATGCTTTGCTTGTGGGTAGTTGTAGAATCATTTCAGAAACGTTATCCATCATCATGTTCCTCTGTCGTTTGAGGGCTTCCTCGAGAAGTATTTTCCTAACCCCTCATATTTCTTTTCTTCTGCCATGGGAGGCCATCATTTTGCAAGGTTGGTTTGCAAAGGTTCAACCAGATGGAGCCCTAACTTCTTATACCTTGACCTTATTAGGGACATGCAAATAAAAACAAAGAAAGAGAAGACATCTCTAATACCATTGATCTGGAATTATGCTAGAATGCAACAAAATAGAGAAATACCCATATACACAAAGAAGTAAGAGAAATAAAACTTCATTTCATTAATATCAAAGAAAAAAATATGATTACTTACAGAAATAAAAGTAAACTAGCTCGGGCAATGCTATCTTATCTCTGAGAAGAGATGTGGCCACTACATTCCTCTTTATTGTGTTACAATGAGGCTTAAAGGCCTATTTATTATAAGGAAACAATGGAAAACCCTAATATCCAAAAATCTAACCCTAGGAGATGAAGAATTGAAATTGTGGGCTCTGTTTCGGTAAATTGGTACATCAACTTCTCGAGGTCGTAAGTTTGGCATATGATCTACGTTTGGCTACCATAATACCTCGTTTTTAATATCTTGAAGAGAAGATTGAAGATACATTAGCAAGATGGTGTCAGATTTTTTAGTCTCTCTATTTTCCCTAAAAACATCATTTAGGGCCTCAAAATGGTTCCGAGAGTTCAGGACCCAAAAAACTGCTAAAAATAGTAAATTGTGCTACAATAAAGGAAACTGAAAAATTGAAAGAGATAGTGTTGAGGATCAAAGTAGAATAGGTGGGTGGCCACCAATATCCATCTGGATCATCCATCTAGCTCTAGCTCAATCAATGGATCAACATGGTCAATCTTAGACTAGGGGGTTTTCAAATCGATGTCGTCTCGTCATGAGTGAATTGTAGAAACAATTACCTTATCATGCCATGACAAGATGATGAATAAGGAGATGAACGATTACAACATGATGAAATGCCACCTTGTAGCAGACTACACAAGCTTATGAATCAATAGAAAGCAAAGGGACATCCATTTATGATCACCATTCAAGACTTCAGATCATTGAATATCCCTTATCACCAAGCCATGCAAAGGTGAAAAGAAGAAGACTAGCAACACACAGTGGAAGCAGTGGCTCGACATTACCAAATTCTATTTTAGTAGTATCATGTCATGTCATGTAATGAGTTATCACATGGCACACCATTGTGGTTAATGATCTAAATTGTGTTTTGAAAATGTATTGTAAAGTGGGAGTCCAAAGGACATGTACGGAATATGAAGAGTCATGTAAAATGAAAAGTCATAGGAAGTCAAACAAGTATGAGGGAAGATGAATATTCATAATGAAGGTGAAGCATCACTTCCTCATTGTTATATATACATCCTCATTGTAAGAGCAAAGGACTATACACCTTGGCTCCTCCCGCAAGACATTAGAGAGATAAGCTAGTTCTTTTGAGGAGAAAGGGGTGGCTCCAATGCTCCACTATTGGAGCTAGTGGTGTTCCTTGTATACATGTGCCTTGGAAATTTTACTTAATATAAGAAGCCCTATGGGCAACCTATTCTTCATGCATGGATTAAGGATATTTGTAAGACTATTCTGTCAATGTTTGTAATTCATGTTTTCTTTCATCTGTGCTAAATTAATCAAACTATTTCAATTGTTTTGGTATTTATCATATTAAGAATGTGTTTTAATTGCTATCATTGTTGTCGCATCTTCATGGACTATTACACTGGATATTAGACAGATATTCCTCATTACATTGGTTGCATCGTCTATCACATCTTTGTGGACTATTCCACTTGATGTTGTATGGATCCTTCTCGTTTATGTGTGTCTCTACTAGGATGGTACTACTACCTTGCTCTTAGAGGCTCACTTTTCCTCCCCTTCGTAGTGAAATAACTTTGACACGCATATGATTGAACACTCAGCAAGCACACCCCACATAATTTTCGAAGGCACATTTTCATTCTCTTTCTTGCTGATAGTTAGAGCCAAGGCATATCTTTAAGATAACCAAAAACCAGGCTATATTCTGGATGGGGATTCTATCCCAAATGGTGTGAGGTCTAATTAATACCACATCAAGGAGACCCCTTAAATGTAGGAGGGTAGCCGAATTTTTATGGCTGATAACCTCACCAACCCCAATCTTACTTCCTCTCATCAAGTCAGTGACATTCCCAAAAATTTCCATACGCACATTCCTGGAGTTGGTAATTCTTCTCAGCTTGGAACTGTGCAAGATTATGAGGTCTATTGTGATCAGATCTATGCCCTCTACCCCATCACTCGAAAGTTTACAAGAGCTATTGGATTGATACCTGGAGTAGAAAATCTTCCATATTTTCCAAAGAAGAACCAAATCACCCCCATTGGGACAGTGGTCACAATAGTTGAAGAAATTGTTCTCACCACCCTTGAAGCATTAACAGATTCTGAAGAAAATGCAAAAAAACCATAATAGCCCCTAACCTTCAAAGGTGGTGATGGTGATAACATAGTGCTCTCAGATGATAATTTCTATTGGCTGGGTAGAGAAGAAGAAGAAGAAGAAAACCAATTAGACTCTAAAGAACAAGGGAAAGATAACAATGAAGACATGGTAAACCAAGATCTAGATTGGATGACTCAGGGTCCACTTGCACTGTCGAGTGTGTTACACAAGATGTCGAGGCATCCGGAGAAGCTACTAACGAAGTATGACCCTGACAAAGTAATAAAGGCAGAGAACCATCTATACAACTTCTACATACATCTGTAAACACTTGAGGTACATTATGACGATGTTGCATGTAGATTTTTTCCATTTACCTTAGATGGCAGAGTAGTTGTATGGTATCATAACCTTCCTCTCAACTCAATCTAGAATTGAAGGGGTTTTAAAAAATAATTTCTTGAAAAATTCATTGATGATAAAACCCTCGCCATGCTTTTGAAAGAGCTAGGAAATCTCAAGATGGAGCATAAAGAAAAGGTGAAATAATTAAATAATAGTTTTAACTGTATCTTGAACATAATTCCACTAAACACAACACCTCATGACTCCATCACAATTTACTATTTCACATCTGCCTTACCCTCAAGCATTGTGTAGTTCGTGAAAAGAACCACGAAACCAACTTTATCTGAAACTTTTGAAGAGGAAATCGTGGTTGAGAAATACTTGTGTGTGATTGGATTCATCACAGATGATGAAGTAACAAAAGACTCCAAATACACGAGGAAAAGGTCGCAGACCTCCATAAGCAAGGACAAAGAAAATAAAGTAATTGATCTTGAAAGCTTGAACTGCACTATCAAGTCTCTGTCCAATGAGTTGGAAAAATGGAAACAAAGGTCAAGAGAGACCATCATGAGTGGCAATCCTCCCAATTTCAACCTTCTGAGGAGGACTTCCATCTCCAGTAGCAACAACAACCAACCAACCAAGTCTACCCAAAGCTCTAACATTCTGTTGAATATTGAAAGTATGGGCATGGATCAGTAAAATTCATTTCATCAAGAATATCACTCATAGAAAACATGCACATAGTGGAACCACAACATGAACGCTCTTGTTGTGCACTTTATTCACACGGTACTTACTAACAAGAAGACTGAGCCTACAAAAGAAATGGAAGAAATTGATGTGGTCGAAGACACTCCAAGCATAAGGCATGGAGTAAACACATACAGTTTCATACTCGTAGATGGAAAAAGTGATTTTGAAAAGAAACCACCGAATAATGACCCTTCCCAGAACGAGACCAGTCCATATAACATAGGAAGTGAAGGGTCAGCTCCTACATAAGAGTTGACAAAGAAGAAATTGAAGGAGAATTTGTTGAGGAATATTAATCGGCCTATCAACTCAATGCAAAATACTCAAAACAGTTTTGGAAATTAAGTCACAATGAAAAGAACTTCCACAAGCAACAAAATAAATTCCATCACTTTGGAAGTAGCAGATAGTCCAACTCCCCTAGACACTTTGACAAGCTCGCCCACACTAGATTACAACATTGTCGATGAAATAAAAAAGGCTCTTTTGAATATCGCATTGTTCGAATTAACAAATATCACGAACCAATGGGACAAGCTCCTACACACATTTAGACAATTTGCCTCAGGTAAATATGCTTCTTCACAAAAGGGATATGAATCTGGTAAGTCCTCTATTTCCCCGGAGTCCATACTTAATGATTTAAATTTCAATGTAAATACACATTTCCCTTTGTTTTTGTTGACATTTAATTTTTTTCAATTACGATGTACACAATTGCTTATATAATTCTGGTGCATCGATAAACATATATCCTCTATCGTTTGCAAATAAAATGGTATAAAATGGATGCAAAAATCATTCAATTGGATAAGAATCTCTTCCATGCAATTGGTGAACTCAAAAATGTTCTTATTCGCTTATCATTTGATCACGTTGTTCACCAATGTATAAAAATAGTAATTGTGGACATTCTGGAAGTATATGGTGTGTTATTGAGTAGCGACTGGTCCAGCAAGTTACAGGGGTACTTTGCGACAGATTGGTAACATTTGCGGCTTCTATATAAGGGTAGAAACAATTAGATCTAGGTGAACTCATAGCAATATATGGAACACATGGTAACTCATTTAAAGGGTGAGGATGAGTCAATGGTTTTCCCAGTCCTTATCTTTGGCAATTGATTTTTTTAAATTGAACTAGGGTATTATCTTTCTTAGCCATCAAGAGTCCCCCGAGATACACAGTTAGAGCTCCTTCCTAGTCCAACCAATGAAAATGATGTTTGTAAAGTTAGTTGTAGTAACAATAATAGTAATAGTGTAGTATGTAGCCCTTGTACATATGATGTGTGGACTTTGTATTTTTATGGTTCAAAAACGTGGGAGGGCTCTGAAGCTGGTTGTGTTTTAATATACCCACAACAAAGAAAAAAACTAATCTTTAGCTGCTTGGAATTCGAGTGCATTAAAAACATTGTTGAATATGAAGCAATCACCTTGGGTTTGCAAAGAGCCATCCACATCAATTTTACGGTACTCAAAGAAATAGGTGACTGAGGAATTATTGTATGACAGGTATGTGATACCATACATTGCATGTCACCTCATCTCAAAAGTTACCAACAAGAGGTATTGTGTTTTATTTCACATTTCCAAGCTTTTAATATTAATCTATTCTTGGAGATTGTTGTTTGGATAGCGGAAGCCAGGAGGAGAAAAAAAGCATAGTACTAGGGTTTGTTGCAAGATTTCGGTGTTGAGCACCATGGAGGGGCTTGCAGGGGGGATTTCTAATCCCTCCTACAGTCATGTGGTCTGTAATCATTTCAAGAAGCCCATGGAAGTGGAAACTGGTTGTACAGAAAGAGGAAAGCAGGAGAACAGCAGAGAACACAAGATGGCAGAAACATGGGAGGAAGTCAGAAGAGAGAAACGTATAGAAAGAGACAGTCAGAAAGCTGACCCCAGAATTCAGACAGGACCTTATAAACCAAGGGCTTCCATCACACCCCGAGTGGTGTTAATTAATCCAGTGCTATAGGCGCGTAGGGAGCACATGGCGAGTTATGCAGTGATATGAAAATTCATGGGGGTATGGCGAACGGAGAAGGCCCTACACGCATGGATAAAGAACCATTGTAAACCTAAGGGAGATATAGATATGCACCTTGGATCCAAGGGTTTCTTTAGAATTGTGTTTGCAAACATAGAGGATAAGGACAGGATGTTTGAAGGAGATCCTTACTTCTATGCGGCTGTAGGTCTCTATTTGCGACCTTGGGTGATGAACTTCGTCCCAGAGCGTAAGACATTTACTTTAGTGCCGATATGGATAATACTTTATTCCCTACCTCTATATTTATCATTAAAGTCCATAGGTAATAAATTAGGGCATGTCATAAAAATATCAGAGACTAGACTGCGTGGAAAATATACCTCATTTTCCAAAATATGTGTGGAAATGGACCTCTCTGGGGCTTTACCGAATGAAATAATTCTAGAAGTTTATGATGAATATTCGGTGCAGGCGGTGGACTACGAGCATATACCCTTCATATGCCACAAATGCCATGAACACGGGCACCTCCTTAGAGACTGCCCGGCAAATAAAATGGAAAGAAGCACCAAAGCAACCTCAGGTTAAGAGACTGAAAGCTTTACTAAAGTGGGAGGAAATGGAAAAGGGGGAAGAAAGAACCAAAAAAAAAATCTATGAGGAAAAGAAGCCTAATCATAATAGGTTCAAGATATTAGAAGAAGAAGAGGGGGTTGAAAGAGAGAAGCAAGTTTTGAAGATCAATCCAATAGTGAAGGAAAAAGATGATAGCATAGAAGACAGATCTGGCAAAAGCCAAAAAAATGGAGATCAACTCATCACGATGGAACTTGACAGGGACCAAGAGATGACCTCAAGTGAAGTGGGAACGGAGAAGCAGGAACTGCAGGACATACTGGAAAGGGAGCATCTAGATCTAGAAAAATTCCTGGAGGAAGGAAATACCAAAGGAGTGGATTCACTACCTCAAGAGGAATTTGACATAGTACAACAGTTCTTCCTCTTGAGAACTCAGGAAAAGGGTTCGGGGATCAAAAGGAACCATGATAGTCAGGATAACGGAGGGGTCAAAACTATGGAGGAAATAGAGGGACATTCTCCCAAGAACCTAGGAAGAAAAAGACAAAATGAGCTACTGATAGAATGTGGAAAACTCATGATCAACTTAGGTAAGATGAAAGACCTAACTTGTTACTCATTTACAAATCTTTCTTAATGAAACTTACAACATGGAATATTAGGGGTATAGGAAGTAAAAGGAAACAACAAAACCTCAGCAATAGAATGAAGGAAGAAAAACCAGATTTGGTATTTATCCAGGAAATAAAATGTTCTGTAGACAAAAATAAGAGAAATTCATAGCAAGTTGCTTATTAAGTATGAATATCTAGAAGTTAAAGCAGATAACATTGCAGGAGGAATTCTTACACTGTGGAACCCTCAAAAACATCGAATCCTAGATTCTGAAGCATCCAAGAACTACCTATCAGTGGTCATCCAACCTTTGGGGGACAAGGAAGTTTATTTGATCATTGTTTATGGTCCACAAAAACTTGAGGATAAATTCAAGCTTATAACCTCTCTGGAGGAGCTAAGAGAAAGACATACGAGCATCCCATGGATTCTGGGAGGGGATTTTAATATGATCAGATGTCTTTTAGAAGAAAAAAAAGGTGGGACTAGATCTCTAGGCAGAGATTCCATTGTTTTTCAAAACTTCATCACCAACATGAGGTTAGTAGATACAGAAACATACAATGGTATCTTCACCTAGAACAATAAAAGGGGAGGGGCTACTCAAGTGGCCTCTAAACTAGATATATTCATTATCTCTATGGACCTTCTCCTCTCAGGCCTTGACTTGTCATCTTTGATTCTCCCTTTTGGAGGCTCGGACCACTGGCCTATTCAATTAGAAGCATCCTTCATAAGAACAGCAAGAAATAAACCTTTTAGATTTGAAAACATTTGGCTTACCCATCCAGACTTCAACAGCAATATTGAAAATTGGTGGATAGGAGATTTGAATGTTTAAGGTACTAAAATTTTCCTTCTACAGTGGAGGCTGAACCACATCAAACTTAGGCTTAAATATTGGAATAAGAGTGAGTTTAGAAATATCTTCAAATCCAAAAAAGTAGTTGAGGGAAAGCTATAGGAAATTAACTAGGAGCTTATTGATGATGATGATGATGATGATGATGGTGGTTACCGTCCACTCAGACCAAATTGGTCTATCGGACCTATAATATTTTTAATTTTTAATTGTCTGGCTCCTTGTCTTTCTTGGCGAGATTGGTGTTGTAGCTCTCTTTTTTTTTCTACGGTCTTCCAACTTCCTTCATCTTGCATCTCGTTCATCTCTTCTGGTTCTTGAAACAATGGTGTCTTAGCTTCGCGATCAATTGTGTTCGTCCTTTTGAAGATAGTTGGAGAAGAGGTTTGGTCTAGGAGATCTGCTTTGTTGTCAAATGAAGATTTATTTTGCACGATAATCGAATCCTCATAACTGCTTGAGGGGTTCTCGAGTGCACTTTTTTGTTGTTGGGCAGGGCTTTCTCCATGCTTGTCTTGAGAGTTGTTTCTGTCTTGCCCAATTTCTTGTGATTCAGAGTTTTCTCTAGAGTATTCTTCTTTGATGACAGTGTAGTGTTCTTTTTGTGCTCCTTCCCACCAAGTAGATCTGTGGTGGCTTTTTTTACCAGGATTTTTCTGGGAGGTTTTTGGGCAATTTTTGGCTAGATGGCCCGTCTCAAAGCAGGATCGACATCGGAAGAGGACACTTTCATAATCGAGTTTCTGGTTCCACACATAATCTTTACTTGTTAGGTTTATTTCCGCTGGGAATCCGGCACTGAAGTCCATTTCCACACAAATGCGTGCATAGGTGGTTCTGGCATATTCCTCTGTTTCTAGACACCTACAGTAAAATTTCCCAATTGCATTTCCAATGGCTTTTAGCGAGGAGAGATTCCAGAGATGCAAGGGTAGGCTTGGCAATCTCACCCAAACTGGTGCTGAGGTTATCACTGCTGTTGAGGGATCGAATGATGGGTTCCATGGCTTCATGAATAAGCCTGATTTTTCCCAAAACCAAGGGCCGGAATCCATAATACATTGTCTGCTTTCAGGATTTTCAAAATCTACTATAAAGAAACCCCTAGCACAGGGGTAAATATTAATGTCATCAGAAATTACAGGCTTCCATACCTCGGAGATCCAATTGTGGAGAGCTGTTAGTCGCGGCCAAAAACCATTGAACCGACAAATTAGGGCACTTTCAGAAAACTTCAAAGCCTCATCGAGTGAGGCTTGGACCACCTGGACAGTGGGTGCTGGGGCTTCACTGACAATATGGGCAGGAGCTTGCCCTCCAGGAGCTAACGGCACTGAGCCAGCTGCTACTTTCGCGAAGCTGGGAGCCATATTTTACTTCCTTGTAGAACCCAGCCGTAGAGGAAAAAGGCAAAAAATTAGATCTAGATCTAGTAGGAAAAGATTAGATCTAGATCATCCGAAGAAACCTATCGCAGCCAGAAGCTGCGTTCAGAAATAAATCTAGATCTATGTATATATCTAGATCTGCGTTCAGAAGCTGCGTTCAGAAATAAATCTAGATCTGGGTTCAGAAATAAATCTAGATCTATGTAAAGCTGCGTTCACGGCGAGATAACCAGCCAGAAGAAACCTATCGCAGCCAGAAGCTGCGTTCAGAAAAATCTCTAGGTGAGAAAAAGCTGCGTTCAAAAACCACAGCCACCCAATATAAAACAATATAAAACCGAAGAACCGCGGACAAAGAACCGCAGTCACGAAGTATTCACGAAGAACCGCAGACGAAGAACCGTTCAACGGATGGAAGAACCGCAGTCACGAAGTATTCACCGAAGAACCGTAGACGAAGAACCGCAGTCACATAAAAATTTTTAATGGTTTAGCTGGCAAGATCGCACTCTTTCTCTCTTTCTGGCCGCAGAGGTTTTCTGAAAGTGTGATGATATGATTTCTGGCCGCGGAAGTGTTCTGAGAAGCCCGCAGAAGAGCGCCCGCATTCAGCAGAAGATCGCCCTAGATCTGTTGTCGGCTTCGCATGCTATGGACCTAATTGCGTTCATAGCAAGGGATTCACCGAGGAGGGTAAGAAGCAAGTTGATTCACTTCATCAGGACTAGGAAGGCTTATGTAAGCAAGAGGAATCTTCTGGAAATAGAAATTGAGAGTTTAATGGTTAAAGGAAGGAGACAAGAATACAAGGTTTTTTCACAATTCCACTATGGATCATCAATCTCATAACAGGATTCTAAAATTGAAAGATATGCAAGGAAAACAGCTCAATACCGACAAAGAAATAGAATCTTCTCTGGTTCAACATTTCCAAGGCATAGCATAGGAGCCCCTCATAGATAGATCACATTTCATCAATGACTTCACTAAACACATTCCTAGGCT
This sequence comes from Pinus taeda, assembly GCA_000404065.3. NCBI lineage: Eukaryota > Viridiplantae > Streptophyta > Pinopsida > Pinales > Pinaceae > Pinus > Pinus taeda. The sequence continues at coordinate 34,188 of APFE030970459.1, forward strand.
TGTGACAAGAGAAGACAATTTTATAATCTTAACAGGCCAGCAAATGAATAGGAGGTCAGTGAAGTCATCAAAGAAATGAAAAATGGGAAAGCTCCTGGCCCGAATGGTTTCAACGTTGACTTCTTCAAAGCATGCTAGAACATAGTCAAGAAAGATATTTTGGAGGTGGTAGAGGACTCAAGGAAAATTAAAACTGTTTTGAAGGCACTCAACACCTCTTTCACAGCCTTGATCCCAAAGCAGGAAAACGCTATGACACCAGAGAGATTCAGACCCATAGCATTATGCAATTTGGTGTACAAAATTATTTTCAAAATAATTGCAAACAGGCTTAAGCCCCTTCTTCCAACTCTAGTGTCTGAGGAGCAAACTGGATATGTGGAAGGTAGACAAATTCTAAATAATATCATTCAAGCTCAAGAAGTGATCCACTCTTTGAAGAGAAATAATTAGACAGGCATGATCATACAATTTGATCTTGAAAAGGTTTATGACAAGCCTAGTTGGGCATACATCAGGGAAGTTCTAAAAGCATATGGCTTTGACCATAACTTGATAAGATGGGTATTGGCCCTCGTTACCACCTAAAGCTTTTCAATACTGCTGAATGGCTCACCATCCAAAAACTCCAAGCCTACAAGAGGTCTTAGACAAGGAGATCCACTCTCACCCTTCCTCTTTATTATCATGATGGAATTGCTGGGAAATGAGATCAGTTGCCAAAGAAGAAGGAAAAATTTAGGGGCTCAAACTCACCATGAATGGGGATACTTTGACTCATCAACAATTTGTGGACAACACCATGTTGTAGGGTACACCTACGGTCAAAGAAGCTCTTGCCTTCAAATAAATTCTGAAAGACTTTGCTATGGCTGGAGGTACTAATGTAAGCCTTACCAAATCAAAGATTTTCTCTTTTAATATTGATATTGTTATATAAAGAAACCTCACCAAAATTCTAGGTTTTCAAAGAGAAATGCTACCCTCCAAATATTTGGGAGTTCCTCTAACAGACAAACCTCTAAGCAAGATAGTTTGGGAGCCTGTTATTAATAAACTTCAGGAAAGAATCCGAAAATGGACAAACAGGCTTTGAATTTGGCAAGAAGACTAGTGCTTACAAAAGCCATCCTAAAGACTTTTCCTATTTTCATGTTTTCAGCACTCCCAGCTCCTAAAGAAGTGATGCAACGCATAAGAAATATTCAAAGAAATTTTCTTTGGGGAAAAGGGAAGAGAAAAAGGAATGGGCTTTGGTATCCTGGGAAAATATCTGTAAACCTAATACACATGGACGTTTGGGACTTGATGACCCTAAAATCCTAAACAAAGTTTTGGGGGCAAAACTATGGTGGAGATGGCTAAAGGAATGAGATGCACCTTGGGCCAAGGTTTGGAAACAGAAATATGCAAACAATTGGCAAGAAAGGGAGCACATCAGAATGTCTGGAATAACCAAAGGCTCCCACATCTGGAACAAAGCTTGGGAGAACAGAGCTATTGTTCAAAAACACAATTTCTGGGAAATTAGAGATGTAAACCTTGCTTAGTTTTGGGAAGATAATTGGCAACAGGAACCAAAACTGTTGAGAGAATATCTTGACAATCTTAAGAAGGACACCGATGAAAAAGGGTTACTCAGGGCAAATGACTTCTGGGAGTAGCACAAAAATGAAGTAAAATGGAGAGTGTGGAAGAATTTGATTTACAGTGAGGACTCTCCATTGAAGGCCCAAGAAGAAGCTCTCATAGCTATCTTGGGACAGAGAAAGATTTTGATTTCTACATCTTCAGACCAACTGAGATGGGGCAAAAAAAATGAAGGGAAATTTAACCTTAAAGAGGCCAAGCGAATAGCCCTGGGGCTTGACTTTCCAAACCCTGATACAGTCTGGAAGGACCTATGGAAGAATTAAATTTGTATGAAAATCAAACTATTCATGTGTTTGGTGCAACATAAAAAGATTATAATTTGGGAAAACCTACGGAAGAGAGGTGTAATTGGTCCATCAAGATGCCAGCTTTGCAAATTACAAGAAGAAACTATGGACCACCTTCTCAACCTTTTCCCATTCACCTCCACCTTGTGGAATTGGGTAACTTCAATCTTCAAACATTTTGACAGGGACATTGGTAGCATCAAAAGCACTTTGAGGAATTGGAGGAGTAATTTCTCTGCAAATGAAATACTCAAAAAAGCTTGGGAACTGGTTCCTAGCTTTCTAATTTGGGATGTATGGAAAGAATGCAACAATAGAATCTTCAAGAACAAGCGTGTTTTTACCCAGAGAATTATGGATCAGATCAAAGGACAGTTTAAAGAGACTGTAGGAAGCCTTATAAAAACCCCCCTTGAGAACCAACCTTATGAATAGGATCGGCAGATTTTGCTACAGTTAGGCCTTCAGGGACTCTTCCCCGAGGGGATAACCAAGAATGTAAGTCATATTTCAGCTGATAAGGATCTTTGGCAACCCCCCCCCTGGTTATACGAAGTGCAATATAGATGGGGCCTCAAAAGGAAACTCTGGCATTGTTGGGTATGGAGGTGTAATAAGAGATGATAAGGGGTTAATAAAAGCCATTCTTCACAGTCATCTGGGTAAAGCAACTAATAATATGGCAGAGCTCATGACCCTAGAGCAATGCCTAGAAATCTTAAAGGACTCAAACTTACATAATACTGTAATTGAAGCTAATTCTAAATTGATAATCAACTCAGTCAAGAAAATATGCAATGGCTCAGTGCCAGACAAAGTTTCGAAACACTAGAGATTACTGTAAGTCTATCATCTTATTCAATCCCACTTGCACACAATGAGAACCCTCAATTTCACTCATGTGCGAAGAAAAGCCAACAAGTTAGCGGATATTATGGCTAATGAAGGCATTCTATGTGCCAAAAGAAATAAAATATATGAATGGTCAGAGACTCCTCAAGGTTGATTGAGGGATGAGTGCCATAATAGGCATAAGTAGACAGGGAGATCTGCTAGAATAGAGGAAATAATCAGGATGATGTAAAGCACGGTGTTCTTCATGTACATAGGACTTTCAGTTGACATGAAGAAAAATATGAGCAGGAGGTCAAAAGCGAAACTAGGAGTTTACTCTGGTTATTGGGCGGGAATTTGGTCAAGGAAATATATAGTTATCTGTTTCACAAGTAGGAAACTATTTTCAGAACAAGTCTTCAAAGGTATAAGAAAAACATTAATTGTAACCTTTTAATGTTTGGTGCCGAGAACTTCACTAAAGAGTGGGCAGGTCAGCATAATTGCAGAAATACAATGCATTTCGTGCAGCAAACTACTTGTTGGTTAACCTTCCATTCGGACCCAAAATGTGTTTAAGATTTGACTCTATAAGGCTTGGGGTCTGAAGGAGCAGTTAAGTTTCACGCTAGTTGGAGAGGCATTTTTCGATTGCTTGCATCTGGTGCATTTCGGGTTGCTAAGCTTCCTGAAGGTTATCTTCCCGTTCAGACCTGATATGGATTTTAATGTTGTTCTATTATCTTTTCAGGTCTGTTTTTGTCATTAAAGTGTGAGCGTGTTACTCACCCGATATTCACTTGAACCATTAGATTTGCAAAGCTTGATCGAATGGCCTTGTTGTGTGATCTGTGGGCCTAATGCTTGGTCTGTGGGCCCGAAGCTTGGGCTTGGCTTTAGCTTGGGCAATTGTGCCCTGTTTGTATAATATGTAACTTTTCTTTTAATTGGAATAGAAGGACCTACACTTGCTTTAGCAAAAAAAATATTATATCTATTCCTAGAATTCATATCGCATCTACGGATGCATTGGAAAATGATACTACTAGATTGTCACCAATTAGGGATGGTTTTTTTGTAGAAATTATTTATAAGCCATTCATCCCTGATAATATTACTAATTTACTTGTTTTCAATGATGACCAATAGATACTTCATTTTATGGTGAATGTTGATTTATTCAAAGATGTAGTGATCGATGAAGACAAGCATGAGAAGGCATTGCAAGATGAAGCTAGCGTAAGAAAAAGAAACCTCATACTGAAACATGTGGTATCATTACAGAAGATGTATGACTCACAAGATCACTTCTAAGGGCCAGTTAATGCAAGACCCATAGCTCAACGTTGTCATAGGATCAGACAAAATTGGGAATAGAAAAGCATCCAAAGTATGTCAATCGTGGTACTTTCTTCACACCACAGGAGTGAAAAGCTTTCATTCACTTATTCAAGAGGTATCGAGATGTATTTTTGTGGACATATGATGAGCTCAAAACTTATGACACTTAAATTATCCAGCATGTAATTCGAATCAAAGAATGGGCCAATTCGTTCTAACAAAAGTTGTGGAAGGTACATCCTATGCTTGAGCCTCTCATTCAAAAGGAGTTATGGAATCTCATGGATGCTCGAATCATATATAAAGTGTGACACTCTACCTAGGTATCAAACTTGGTCCCAGTAAGGAAGAAGTCCAGGGAAATTTTCTTGTGTGTTGATTTCCACAACTTGAACCGTGCCTCCAACCAAGAAAACTACCCCATGCCGTCTATATAACATATACTACAAACAATATCAGGGTCAAAAATGTTTTCTTTATTGGATGGGTATTCGGGAGACAATCAGGTTCTAGTCCTAGAGCTTGACAAACTTAAAACAATGTTTCGTACTAAGTGGGGTACATTCGCATTCAAGAGAATTCCATTTGGGTTAATTAATTTTGGTGCGGCATTTCAATGCACTAGGGAAACCACATTATGTGGATTCATTGGAAAAAGTTTGGTGGTGTACCTCAATGATGTCACAATATTTTCTAAGAAGAGATTCTACCATGTATGCTATTTGCCAAAAGTTATCAAGTGATATCAAAAATACGGGATATCCCTTAATCACAAGAAGAGTATTTTTCCATTTTTCAAGGGAAAGCTATAGGGTCACACCATTGCCAAAAGTGGGATTAAATTAGACCCTGGAAGGTCAAAGAAATCACACAAATTCCCTTCCCATGAACAAGAAAGTTATGCGGTCCTTCCTAGGAAAAATCAACTTCCTTCATAAGTTCATCTCTGATTAGGATCAAATTATCAAGCCAATACAGAAGATGGAAAAGAAGGATGCAATCTAGAGATGGGAGAAAATTATGTGTTTTCCCATATGAAGAAAGCTATCACAAAAGAACCTACTCTACACAACCCATATTTCACCAAAGATTTCTTCTCTACACCTTTTCTTCGGACACTTCTCACATCGTTGCACTTCCGCAAAAGGATGATAAAAACAACGAGTGGCCAATATATTTTATGAGCACTAGTCTTCACAGAATTGACTCAAAAATCCCTCCATTGATAAACAATCTTACGCAGTATACAAGGTGGTGAAGCACTTCTGGCCCTATCTTTTGAAAAATCACTATATCATTTTTGTTCCGCACCCAGTGGTCAAATCATTGTTTGTTTACCTAGAGCTAGGTGAGAGAAGAGTGAACTGGATGACCAGACTACATGAGTATGATCTAGAGTTAAAGCCAGTTCACACAATCAAGGGCCATGATCTATCTCAAATAGCAGCAAAATAAGTGGATCCAAAAGAAGTAGAACAACCTTATAGGTGGGAATAGGAAATCGAAATGTACAATGTAGAGTGAACTAATCCCACTATTACCATAGACTCTTGGTAGGTAGATGTGTGACAATACCTTGAGCATGGCACCTTCCCCTCACATTCGTCTTCATGGAAAAAGAGGGAACTTAGAATCAAAGAATTATCTTACCAGTTGGTGCATGGGGTGCTTTTCAGAAAGCACTATAATGAATTATTTCTCAGGTGTTTGGAAGTGCATGATTTAGAGAAAGTATTGTGTGACCTCCACGATGGACCACTCAGGGGACATTTTACAGGCAACAAAAATGCACATAAAATCATGCGGGTTGGTTTCTATTGGCCCACATTGTTCAAATATGCCCATGCTTATGCCCGCAAATGTCTGGTTTGACAAATGTGTGCCAGTTGAAACAAGAAGTCAGCTGCCCCATTGCATCCTATCACAATGGAATAACCTTTTCAACAATGGGGCTTGGATATTATCAGAGAAATATTTATGCATTCATTAAAGAAACATTGTTATATTCTCACTGCCATAGACTATTTTACGTGGTGGAGAGAGGAAGTTACACTTAAATAAGTGAATGATCATGATGTCATCAATTTCCTTCAGCATAATATTATTTCTAGGTTTAGCATTCCTACTTCATTTGTTTTTTCTAATGCAACATATTTCTCATCTCTAAAACTATATGATTTTGCATTAGAAAATGACATTTTATTAAAACATTCAACTAATTATTGTCTTTACGGGAATTGTCTTGTTCAGCCACAAATAAGAACCTTATTTGCATCATCAAAAATACCATATTCTCTAAACAAAGGAAATCACACTCCTCTTTGGTAAATTCCTTTTGGGATGACTGAGTCAAACCAAAACCCTCTCTGAACACCTCCCCTTACTTCCTAGTGTATGGAAAAGAATCCATCCTCCCTCCTAACATTTAATTGCCCGCTCTCCAATTTTCCAATGAATCCTAAGGCAAGCCATTCTTATTAGTGTAATGTAGGATGCACACTCTTTATAAGGTGTAGGAAGAAAGGCTGAAAGTAGAAGAAATATTTTCACTTCATCATAACCATATCAAGAGGTGGTTCAATAAGTAGTTTGCAGGGAAGAATAAATTTAATGTGTGTGACTTTGTCTTCAAGTGGGACAAAGGCCCAAATGACAAAGGAAAACACACCAAGTTTCAATCCATGTGGATTAGACCATTCACAGTTCACAAAAACCTTGACCAACACTAAATGGGAGGATTAACTCTCTCCCCAATCACTAAATGGGAGGATTAACTCTCTCCCCGTAAATGGCCAAGACTTAAAACAATATTTTCAATGAAAATCTCGGGTTGTTCCCTACACTATGTACATAGTATTTTCTTGTTTGTTTGATTTTGTTTTGGGTTTTTTGTGTGTGTCATGTAAATAAATGTTTCATGTCAATGCGTTGCCTGGATTCTTTGTGTGTGGATGACTTAAAAGAGAGTCTTTTGACACTTCAAAATTTGGCTAACCTTTTGTCCATATTCCTTGTGTTGGTTATATATTTTGGTCGATGAAGTTCTGACGAAAAATACGATCCGTCTATAAGGAGGGTTTTGGTTAAACCATGAACCTATGACTATTCAGGTAACCCTCATGACCACACTTAGTTTTATGTTTTCGTGTTGTCATGCCTATCAAATTACTAGAGGAGGAGAAGGCAAAATTTTGAATGAGCAAACCTAAATCAAAGGTCTCTATATGTTTCTATGAAGGAACAAACTCTTCTTCTCTCAATAAGTCGAGATCCCTTTGCCACCCACAAAATTAATAAGTTCATATGCACATTCATATAAAATAAATAAATAAAGGTGAAAGAAGAGAAATACTTCCTGCGTGGAGAGGTGAAGCAAACAACTCCACCGAGGTACTGTCCAAGCCCATTGTAATCTAAATTTAAACAAGAATGCAAAAAAATATAGATATAACCATAAAAGGAGAGATGCAACAGAAATAAAATAAACTTTCATTAATATAAAGGAACTGAAATATGCATAAATACAAAATGCAAATAAACTAGCTCGGGCGATGGTAGCTTATCTCTGAGAAGAGATGTGGCTGATACATGCCTGAGAACTATATTATAATGAGTCTTTAAGGCCTATTTATTATTGAGAAACAATTGAAAACCAAAAACATCCAAAAACCTAACCGTAGGAAATGAAACACTAAACTATGGGCCCCATTGGGGTAAATTGGTACATCAACTTCCCGGGGTCGTAACATTGGCATACTATCTCTGTTTGATGCACATGATACCTCATTAGAAAGATTTATCTGAGCAATACAACTGCTGATAGAAAATACAAATTTATTACCTAATGTTCAACACCAATGATTTTCCAAAAAAACATCGTTTAGGGCCTCAAAAAAGCTCTGAAAGTTCAACACTCGAAAAACTGCCAAAAATAGTAGACTGTGCTACAATTAAAGAAACTGAAAAACTAAAAGAAACAGTGGTGGGTGTCCAAGTGGAATAGGTAGGTGGCCACCAATATCCACCTAGATCATTCCTCCCCCCTTAGGAAGAAATGGTCCCCATTGTGTTGAGTTCATCCATGAGATGAGGAAACTTCTGCTCAACTTGGTCATTGGTGAGCCACTTCCCTTAGTGGAGGAGTTGGTCTGCTTTGACAACTTGAAATCATTGGATCCTTTGTTGGCAAGTGTTCTTGATCTATGTTTCCATGATCTGATTAGTTGTGTCTTGCATGAAGTCTGGGTTTAACTCTGTTGGTGTGAGTTGCTCTGCAATGTTGGATGTGTCCAATAATGGTGAAAAGTAGGGTTGAAGGAAGCCCACTTTGAACATTAGGTGCAGACCAAGGAATGGTGGAATACTGAGCTCGAATGAATTCTCCCCTACTGCCTTGGTGATGTTGTATGGCCCATATCAGAACGGGTGACGCTTGTGGTGGGGTTGAGTGAGGTACTCCTACAAATGTACCCATACTTTGTCGCCACCTAGAACTTGTGTGGCACCCAATGATGATCATGTCACTGCTTGTACTTAGCATTGGCTCTACCAAATATTTCATGGACCTATTTGTGGATGTGCTCAATGTACTCAATGAAATTGTTTTCCTTGTTGTCTTTGGACTCAACATGAGTCGAATCTACCTGAGTAGTTGCAAATGGTATGGCGACATCAATGGGAAATAATGGTTGGAATCAAAAGCCCACCTGAAAATGGTTTTGGCCAGTCGAGTTGTGGAGAGACTAGTTATAGATGTGTTGGACATAGGGAAGGCTCTCATCCCATGTGTGTCGATGCTTTGAGTTGTACATGTGCATAATGTGTATGATCATCCTATTGACGACCTTTGTTTGGAAATCAGATTGGGGATGGAAAGCTATGGACATAGTGAGCTTGTGTCGAGCATCGACCAGAGACTGGAAAAAAATGTTGTGAGGAAATTGTTATCTTGATATAAGATGATAGATTGCGGGATCCCAAAGTGCACCCACGTTCAAAGAAGAGTTTAGCAGTAGATTCTGTTGTAATATTCTTCTTGTAGGCCGCCATAATGGCAATCTTTGGGAATCTGTGAACAACCACAAAAACACAGTCATTTCCAAGCTTAGTAGAAGGAAGGCCCGACATGAAATCCATGGAGATGGATTCCCAAGGTGGATGAGAGGTAGGCAATGGAGTATAGAGGCATTTATTCTTGATGGTCGATTTGGCAATGGTGCAGGTAGTGCAGGATCTAATGTGCTTCTTGACATCTTGTTGAAGATTCGAACAATAAATACTTTTGCACTATTACCACTACTTTCTCGACCCCAAAGTCCCCAACAACCCAACTGTAGTGCGCTTCCAAAATAATCTTGGCATGCTCGCTTAAAGGAACAAAAAAGTGTCCCAGGTGGCATAAGGTTTCATCTTGGAGGTGAAAATCAGGAACTTGCTGATCCTCCAAGAGCTTCTAATATGTGTGGCGAATTTTGGGTCGCTTTTGTAGAGAAGTGGCCAATCAGAAGTCTCATGCCCATAAGAGTTGAGAAAAGTGATTAACACCATGATTGGTGGTCGACTAAGGCAATCTACAACATTATTGGTGCTGCCCTTTTTGTACTTGATATTCAAATGAAACTGTTGCAGGTATGTGGACCACTTATGAGGGTGATCATTCTGCAAATTCTCTTGTGTCATTATGAGTTGTAGTGGTTGGTGGTTTGTGTGGATGACCGTTTGTTTCCCAAAAATGTAATGCTTCCATTGTTGGTAGGCCTGCACAATGGAATACATCTCTTATTCATATGTGGGATACTTCCAAACTATGTCTGAAACAGTCTCAATGTGATATTCCATTGGATGCCCTTGTTGAGTAAGGACTGCCCCCATAACATAGTCAGAGGCATCTTTATCGATCTGAAATGGTTGTTGCAAGTCTGCTAGTGTTAGCACTGGTGTAGACCTGAGGCGATGTTTCAACTCTACAAACGCCTTCTATTGTGATTCAGACCAAAATAATTTTTCTTTCACCCCTCCCTTGGTGACTTGACTGAAGGGCCAAGTGATATGAGAGAACCCCAACACAAACCTGGGGTAGAAATTGGAAATGCCTAGAAATTTGCGGAGCTCTGTCAGAGTGGTCGGGGCTGGCCAATCCCAAATTACTTGGATCTTAGATAGATCCACATGCACCCCTCATTCATGAATAATGTATCCCAGATACTAAACCTGGGCCATGCCAAAAGTGCATTTCTCCAAATTGGCACACAACTTATGTTGCCGCAGTGTTTGGAGAACCCGTGAAATGTGGTGGAGGTGCTCTTCCCAACTCTGGCTAAAGATGAGGATGTCATCTAAGTATACCACTACAAATGGGTCGATAAATGGCCACAAGATGTTATCCATTAGCCTCATGAAGGTTACAAGAGCATTCATCAACTCGAAAGGCATAACCAACCATTCGAAAAGGCCCTCCTTGGTTTTGAAGGTAGTCTTCCACACATCAGAGGGTTCAATTGGTACATGGCGATATCAAGACCTCAAGTCGTTCTTGTTGAAATATTTTCCCCCTTAAGTTGGTCCAGAATGTCATCTATCCATGGGATTGGGTACCTATTTCAGACAGTAATCTTGTTCAATGCTAGATAGTCAATACAGAGTCTCCAAGTCCCATTCTTCTTCTATACGAATACAATCAGGCTCCCACAGGGTGATGAACTTGGCCGGATGTGACCTTTCTACAACAGCTCCTCAATTTTCCTCTTGATTTTGTCATTCTCGAGAACAGAGTGCCAATATATTGGTCCATTGGGAAATGATGTGCCTAGGGTTAGATCAATGGAGTGCTTAACCTGATAGTGCAGAGGCACCCCTACAGGGGAGGTGAATATGTCCTCATACTCCTTGAAAACCCTGCTCATCTGTTATTTTCGTGCAGAGGGGCCCTATCTGAAGGTTGTGGCCACCGTCTTCTTCTTTCCCAGCTAGAACTTCATTGAAGAGAAAAGATTATTTAATCATCTTAAGTGCATTTTTGTAGTGATTTTGAGTCGAGTCTTTACACCACGAGTTTCATCTCCATCACCTCTTGACTTAATCAAAAACCACTAAAAATCACGCTTAAAATAAAATCAATCTAGCAAATTTTTGTTTCTAGGGCTTTGATACACCAACATAGCTTAGGCTAGTATCTTGGAGTAGGGAGTAATTAACTCTCCAAGATAGCAAAACAAACAAGTAGCTTTATCTTGCGGTAGGAGAAATCCAATTGTTGCATCTATGCTCTGGGAAAGCTCCTCTTAAAGGAGAAGCACGAGATCGTATCCGAACCAGTTTTGGAAATGAGCTTACTATATTGTTTCAAAGTGACCAAAGAGATGACGGTAGGTGGTTCTACCTCCAATATCATGTATAAATTATTTCCCAAGGTAACAATAACAATAACAACGTGAGGCCTTGACTCATACACAACATGTCGCTTCTACAAGTATGGCTGGCCTGAAAATACATCATAAACATCAAGAGGAGCAACGTCACATAATACCTCATCCATGAAGGGCTTGATTTTGTATGGAAGGTGACACTGTTGGATGACGCGAAGATCCCGTCCTTGGTGAAGCTACCCAATGGTGTACGGTTGTGGGTGTGCTATGGTCGGTAATCAAAGCTACTTCATGACCTCTTCTTAAATGAGGTTCGTTTGGCTCCTGTTTTCAATAATGAACTATAGTGGGAAACCTTTACCCACATATTGAAGTGGAAGAGGCGCTCCCCCTCCTCTGGATATTTGGGTTCCTCCCTCTGGATATTCATGGTGGTAATGGTGCCATTGGGCTCCACATCAATATTTGCTTCCCTTTTTCATTCCCCTTATCAGGTTCTGACTCAAATTCAGAATATGCATATGATTTAGAAGCCTTCATCTCATCCACTAGTGACTTCTTGGCCTAACACTCACTTGTGTTATGAGTGGAGCTCTTATGGAACTCACACCACTTTCTCAGGTCCTTATTCGGCTTTGTGGTGTTTTTCTTTGCTTGCGGCTTTGGCAGGTTGTCCTGGGCCACCTTGCCTTGGCTTTGTCCTTTGTTCTGTGGTTTCGGGGCACCTTTCCCTTGCTTTGAATTCACAAATCCAAAGTCTCACCTTTTCTATTTAAGCTTCTGCTCAATATTGACAGTGTATTAGTATGTTGTGCCTAACAAGGAGATTTCCAGGAACTCCATCTCATCCGGATGTACCTATGTAGGCAGTCGTGATACTTGAGTACCAAATGTTTCGTAGAATCCTTGATACCCAACTTCATGCGAAGGGTATTAAAATCATTGGTAAACTTCAACACATAGTCCCTTCCCTGCCACAGCATGGTCCAATTTATGTATTTATCCTCATAGCTCCCCATAGGGTAGTACTACTCCTTGATGGTGTCCCGAAACGAATTCCAAGTGGGTGTAGCTAAAAATAGTGAGGGCATGCTTTCATCCATCTCCTCACTATAGGTTTCCGACCAGTCCATGACTTGGGTGGCGGCTTGTAGAAGAGAACAAGTAATATTTTCCCAGATGGAAATATCATGAACAAAAAAACATCCTTCTAGAAAATTTAACCATTTATCTATGGTGTCTGCATTTATTTGGCCCTCAAATATGGGAATGTCAAAGTTTACTTGTAGCTTGAAAGGAGCGGCGCCTCTAGAGTGGCTGCTTGATCTGGATGCGCAGCCAGTGGGAAACCGTTCAAGGATCTGGGAAAATGTATCCATCATCGCGTTCCTTTGTTTCTCAAGGGCCTCCTTGAGTAATGTTTTGATAGGATATCCTACTCTTTCGTCTTTATTTTCTTCCCCCATGGGTGGCCATCAAGGTTTGTAAAGATGATCTTGAAAAGGTTCAACCAAATTGAGCCCTAACTCCTTATATCCCGACCTCATTGGGGACATGGAAAGAAGGATCGAGAAAGAGCAGACCGCTCTCATACCACTGATCTGAATTTAAATAGGAACACAAAAAATTACAGATATAACCATAAACACAGAGATGCAACAAAAATAAAAATTTATTTGATTAATATCAAGGAACTCAAATATGCTTACATACAAAATGGAAATAAACTAGCTCAGGTGATGGTAGCTTATCTCTGAGAAGAGATGTGGCTGCTACGTGCCCTTGAAATATGTTACGATGAGGCTCAAAGGCCTATTTATTATTGAGAAACAATGGAAAACCCCAATCATCCAAAAACCTAACCCTAGGAGATGAAACATCAAACTATGGGCCCCGTGGGGGTAAATTGGTATATCAACTTCCTAGGGTTGTAACTTTGGCATACTATCTTTTTTTCACACACATGATATCTCGTTAGAAAGATCTATTCGAGGAATACAAATATGCCATTTAGGTCCTCAAAACGGCTACGAAAGTTCAAGACCCGAAAAACTACCAAACATAGTAAATTCTACTACAATTAAGGAAATTGAAAAACTAAAAGAAACAATGGTGGGGGTCCAAGTGGAATAGGTGGGTGGCCACCAATATCCACCTTGATCATGCTAGAAGCAGAGAAATATTTGTGTTCCTATAGTGACTCCATCAAGGAACTGTTCGGGCCTACTGGTAGCGGAGCAACACCAATGATAAAAAAACATATTGTGAAAATATTAAGCTCATGAACTTCAGTATCCTTCCTAACTCAAAACTTTTTGTTATCATTGAATCTTATGATATTTTCAACCTAGAAAGCTGTAAAGGGGACCATGTTTATTCACGAGGTAAGTGGGGATACCAAGGTGATCCACACGATCAATCCAACTCCTCAAAGAACCTGTTAGTGTCAATCTTGTTAGCCTGGCACCTGGATCAAATATGCTTTTACTATGTTTTTTTCTATACTTTCAAAATCAAATTCTTTATGTTACTAGCTTTACACAGAAAAATTTGGTCATTGTTTGTTCAGTCTATAGATGAAGTCATTATTTGGAAATTCACTCATGTTGGTCACCTATCACACTTTATGGAGGTGTCACAATAAAAATGGGTCAGTCATCATCATCAGTCCATTTGGTCTCATGTCATCCATTAGGTCGCTAGGGTTTCCAAGGTCCATCATTTTCATGAATAAAACCATCAATGAATAAAACATGACAAAGAACTTTTGGGAGTTTATTTTGACTTTTCACACACTCCTCATACCCTCATGTTCCAAAAGTTCCAAAAAAAAGAAGCTCCAACACACAGGAAAGTAAAGGACATCTCAAGTTTTCAATGGTAAAGGTAACTCTGTTTTCATAAAGTGAAAATTTAGTTTTTTAAGGAGGGTGGGTCTCATTTCTTTTTGAAAAAGTGAAGAAACTTTCCCTATATAAAATCAAAGCCCCCAAACTCCTTCATTCACATCCTATGCACTCTTTGTTATCAAGCTATATTGTTCAAGAGAGCAAAAAAGTCGTTTTCCTAGGTCAAATTGGCAAAAAAAATCAGGCATTGTGCTTAGAAGCACTATGTTGCGCTTAGGAGGTCGGCGCTGCGCTTAGAAGAACTTCGTTGTGCTTTGGCACTGTGCTCAGGAACACTATGCTGCATGCAGGGCAGAGTGCCCCGAAATCCTCCAAAACTCTCCCAAACTTCATTTTTTCACTTGCAAGCTTGATTTTACTGACTTATAAGCTATGGACCAAGTACACCATCATCATCCCACCATAATCATACCTCTTTTTCTTTTCCAATTTCATCTCATGTCTATGATTTTACAAGTTAGGTTTTGTAGCAAAATTTGCATGGGAAATGATAGGGTGAAAATGGTCATCTTTAGTTTTTATTTCTAAAACATGTCAAATGATATCCTACACCTGCATGCATGTTTAATAAGCAATGTTAAACATTTTACCCACCTCAAAACAAAGTTTTAACACTCAAAAAGCAAAACCCTAGCTCATTCCTAGATGTTTTTGGGCAAGCTTCATGACAAACCCTATTGTTTCTGCCTGCAAGAAAATTATTCTCCCATTGTTTCTCCACTCATTTTCATCAGCTTCCAAAGTCATTTCACCTTTCTCAAGACCCCTCCATCATTTTGTCAAAAAATCACCTTCACATCACTTCATTTCCATTCACACCTCACATTTTATTTTTCACTGCCTGCTCTTAGGACTTTGTGTCATCATGGAGGCAAAATCTTCGTCGGAAAGAAAAGGACAACATAAAGGAGGGAATATCCTTAGATATGAACCGTCATACTACAATACAATCAACTCCTATCCTTTCATCAAATAATGGTTTGAGGATGTCCATTGCCTGGAATTTTGCAAAAGGGCGAGCGAGGTGGGATTTCATGAGCAATTAACAGATTGGGTGCCAACTCAACTAAAAGGAGAAACTGCTATCATTGTTGGTTTTTAGTTCAATTTTTCAGTGGCCTCCATCTCAATTGCAACAGGGTTACCGGACAATGGTGAATATTGGTTCAAAGGAATGAGCCTAGATCTTGAATACTACAAGCCTTTCTTGAAGAGGCCATATAGAGAAACACATACTCACCTCATGCCTTTCATATATTTATTGGAGAAATACACCCCTTTGATGAAAATTGTCATGAGATTCTTCACTTGTGAAGGTAAATTCTCCAGGTTGTATGTCTATCATATTCGCCTCCTAATGCATTTCACCTCTCAAAAGCCACTCAACATGTGTAATTATCTATTCAGGAGCATTTCCAAAATGTCTAAAAAAAATACAAGGACAAAGAGCACTCCCCAAGCTTGTTCCATCACAGTCTCATCAAAACTATTGTCCTTCACCAACTGGAAGAGAAAGGTATGGCTTGGGAAGCCTTTTTGGAAGCAACCTTGAAATGACATGAGAAAAATGCAGCATCTCAGTCTCCTAGAGCGCCAAAACAACAAACAGAGGTGGGGTCATCTAGAAAAACAGTGGAGAAGACTCAGCTACCCAAACTTGAGGTGACTAAAGTGTATAAGAAAGGGCAAAGGCTTGTGTTTTCTTCTCACGGAGAGAAAAGGGCCAAACCTTCTTCATCAACAAAGCAGGAACCAGCATCAAAAGAGAAAGACACAGTTGAGCATGAGTTTGAACTAGTTAATCCAGAGACTGAAGATTAGACCTCAAACATGCGAAAAACCATCAGGGATAAGGACTACCAAATCAAGGAGCTAGTAATCAATTTGGAAAGGGAAAAATATGTTATATCATTCCTTGAATAGGAAAATAGTCAACTCAAAGCAAAGGAGTTGATCCTAGAAAAGGAAAAAGCCAAGTTATTTTAGCAAGTTGGAAAAGGTAAGGAGATCCTGGAATCAAGCGAGCCTAAAGCATCGAAGGGGAGAGGAAAAGGGAAAAGACCAAGAACAAGAGGCCTTAAGAAATCTTTGCAAGAAGAGCAAGAACAAATTCTGCTAAATGAGGACCTTGACCTAGAAGATAGGATTGCCCTAAAGGTTCATCAAGATAAGGAATATTGGCTAAATAGGGTAAATTAACACTTGGAGAAGCTCCTTGAGAAGGCAAACAGGGATAATCAGTTGCTCAGACACATGGCGCACCACTATCAAGCTCAAAACATGATCGCCAATGTCAAAGTGAAGCAACTTGAAAATAAGCTCAAGAAGGCCAAAAATGACCAAAAGGATGATGGAAACTTGAAAATGATTGTTGAAGAATCAATGAAGCTATAACAGACATGTTTTTAAACCTTCCCTCCAAGTTTGAGCAAATTATGATCATTTTGAGTTTTTTGAGAAATTTTGGTCCAAGTTCAAAAATTCAACTACTCTAGAAACACAGCTCCTTGGCACTGCACTTTTTCCTCAGGCCTCCATGTGAGGATAGGTATGCATTTTTTCAAACATCTTTCCATCCTCTAAAAACCCATTTGCTCAGATTTTACAGAGGTGGCTCAATTTGGAGAAAAAGGCAAAAAAGTGGCAAAAAACTAACATTCTGGACCATTTTTGACAAGCGTTGCGCTTCTGGAGTGACCTTGGGAGAATGGATTGTTGAAGGCCTTCCCATGCTCCAAATTTAGAAATTCAAACTGTTCAAGAAACTAGACTTGAAGGGATAGTTGACCATTCTCTCAGTTTTGCATTTTGACCCTTGGAAGGCACCTAAAAATCAACTCAAAGTCAGCGTTGTGCTTCTGCACTTTTCTTTGTTTCAAATTGTAAATTACATTGTGTAAATTTCTAGTTTCTAGTTTGACTTAGTCAAAGTCAAGGTTCTCTATGTAATGGAACTAGTTTTGAGGCTAGGTGACGTAGGCATGAATAAATGTACATCATAGTTTGTTTTTTATGTTTATTAGGCCTCATAAAAGAAGCAAACTCCTAAACAAAGTATTCATGAAGTGTTTGAGTTTCACCTTCTCACTCTCACCTGTTGGTTGAGAGAATATTGGAGTCAGTTCCTCCACCAAGGAATTCGACTCCTAAAGGTGGGAAAGTGGTCTAGGAGAGCCTATATGCATCATTTCACTTCAGGAGAAGAAGGTTGAACTTTTTGTGAAGGAGGCTTGCATGTAATCATCTTTTCAGCTAATACAGAGATAGGTTGTAGCTATTTTCAAGGAACTCTAGCCCAATGAGTTCATCATGCTTGTACTTCATTCTACTTGTTTTCTCATGGTTTAAAAGTCGTTGTATACATTATATCTCTTCTTTCTATGAATTCCTTACAATAAAATACACATAATTCTTGTTTTTCAAGCTCTATTATCTTGTTTTCATAGTTATATGTATGTCTTCCTAAGCTAATGAAATCATGTTTATTTATGCTCATTAGTTTCTTCCACACTATATCCTCTATACTACACTGACAATACTCAAAATACACCACGGCTTCCGATATCAAGCTCCTTCTCATATTTTCTCCTGCACTCCTACAACCTTGACCTATTTGTGGCTCCAAACCCTAAGTTCAGCAAACCCTAAAAACCAAATTTTCACAAACAAACAAACAAATACACATATCTAGCCTAAAATTCATTTGATTTAAAGTCATATCATTGATAAAAGACTTAGAGAGATCCCTCTCATGCTCAGTAGCACTAGCTATTGAGCTGAAGTGGTTTGACGTTACCCTTCTTGATTTCCTTTTCAGCCTAGGAGATTGTAAGGACTAACAGAACCAAGGCCCTACGCAAAGGTGTTAACCAAGGCAGAGAAGTTGAAATTCTACCAATGTGTCACCAAATTTTGTAGTTGTTGTAACACCCTCCAACTTTTTTTCTTTAGCTGAATTTTAGAGCCTTCTTTAGTCTGGGACATTTTTGTCGCAAACTTTGAAACTCATCCCATGTATTTTGTTGAGGAATTTTTGTCCCCTTTGCAAGATAGGAAAAATGTCATCTTTTCACATATCCGCTGTGGAATTATGCATATAATCTTGTTTTGGTGGTTTCAAGAGGTCACCTTTGTGTAAATGAGTTTTTCTAACCATGTAAACACTCGTCTCACTCATTTCCAAATTTTTAAGAACTATAGCGCAAGTGTCGCCACGATCATCGTAAAGTGTATCTTAAGTGTCGCACTTGTAGTAAAGTTGTCACATGGAGTGGAACACATTTTCATGTTCCTTAAAGGATCTATATTGTTGTGTCATCAAGTACTATAAGTGTGTGATCATAGTTGAAGTTTTATCATTGTTCACATCAGCCTCACTGATCCCGAACTTACTCATTTTCTGGAAATCTTCCCGTCTAAGCAACCTAGCTTCACCTGACCTCCCTGAACTATGCATTATGCAATATTATTCCTTAGATGTGACCTTATCTCTTTTTACTACACAATGCATAGTTCCTTCCTCCCAAGGCTGCTACACTGTGTAGTTTCTTTACTCAAGCCGTAGCCTTGACACCCATAATTACATAATTTTTTCTCCCAACTTGACCTTAACTCTGCACTGCGTAGTCTCTAGCATCAATCTCATCCTTGATCTCCCAAACTACACAAATGTGCAATGTCCCAGCCTCTCTAGACAACCATAACTATGCAATGTGCTCACCGAGTGCTCGTCACCTACAACCTGTCACATTGACCTTAGGAATTCAGTAGTTTGTCCCCTCAGCCTATCCTAAAGTGCACATTGTGGAATCTCAAGGCTCAAGGCTCCCCTTGCATACCTAAAATTCAGAACTTCACAGTCACAAAGACCTTTTCCCAACCTTCCATCTGGGTCCAACTTAGTTAATTAATTAGCATGCTCAGTCTTAGAGTATGAAGTTTTCATAATGATGTTGTCTCGTTATGAGTGAATTGCATAAATGAGTACCTTATTATGGAATGACAAGATGATTAAGAAATAGATGAAGGAGTGGAACATGTTTAATACCATCTTGGAGAAAAGTACACAAATTGATCAATCGAGATAAAGAAAAGGGACACCAGTTTGCGATCACCATTCAAAACTTGAGATCATTGAAGATCCCTTATCACCAAGCCATCTTGAGGTGAAAAGAAGATGACCTACAACACACAGTGGTAGTAGTGGATTGACATTTAGACATCATCAAGCAAGTCTATGTTAGCAATGTCATGTCATGAGTTGTCACATGCTACACCATTGTGGTTAATGATGTAAATTATGTCTCGCAAAATGTTTTGTAAAGTGAAAGTCCAAAGGACATGTATGGAATATGAAGAGTCATGTAAAGTTGAAAAGTCATATGAAGTCAGACTATCATGAGGTTATATGAAGATTCATAAGGAAGGTGAAGCATCACTTCCTCATTGTTATATATACACCCTCATTGCAAGATAAAATGACTTTTCACTATGGCTCCTCTCGTAAGGCATTAGAGAGATAAGCTAGTTCTTTTAAGTAAGGAGTGGCTCCAACGCTCCACTATTGGAGCTAGTAGTGTTCATTGTATAGTTATTTCTTGGAACTTTTACTTAATATGAAAATCCCTATGGGCCATCACGTTCTTCATGGATGGATTATGGATATTTGTAAGACTATTCTGTGAATGTTTATAATTCATATTTTCTTTCATTTGTGCTAAAGTAGTTGAACAATTTTGGTTATTTTTGTATTTATCAAATTAAGGATGTGTTGTAAGTTTGAATTGCTATTATTGTTGTCACATCCTCATGGACTATTATTTTGGATATTAGACAGATCTTCCTTATTACATTGGTTTCATTGATCATCGCATCTCTTTGGATTATTCCGCTTGATGTTATATGGATCCTTCTCATTTATGTGTGTCTCTACTAGGGAGGTACTAATATCTCTATCTTAGAGGCTCATTTTTCCTCCCCTTCGTAGTGAAATAAATTTTACACACATACAATTGAACACTTACCAGTAACACCCCCCTTACTTTTCAAAGGCGCATTTGCATTCCTCTCTCTTGCTGAAAGTTATAGACAAGGCATATATTTAAGATAACCAGAAATAAGGGCATATTGAAAATGGTACTCATATCCTAAATGCTATGAGGTATGATTGGGACCACATATTGGGGAGACCCCTTGAATGTTGGTGGTTCCAACACTATCAAGGCTTAGTTGATTTGATTGCACAGTATTTATTTATGTAAAGCTAAGCATATTGCTTTGTTCAAGCGTTACGTTTTCAGAAAGGATTGTATGAAGCAAGCTCCCTGATCCTTATATGTCTGCATTGACACTTATCTGGTGAAGCTAAGATGATGTGTTGATGCAAACCTCTACTTAAAAAGTGGTCTAAGGTATGGCTTTGATTTTGGTTTTATATACTAATGATTTAATCTTGATAGTTAATGAGCCACTGATGATAAAATTAAGAGGGAGTTGGATTTTAAAGCTCAAAATAATGAATCATGGCATGATAGATTGATTTCTGAAGTTTGGAAAAGAAAATATATATCATGAGGTTATTAAATATTTTTAGAAAATGGAAATGCAAGTCCTTGGACACTCTAATTGAATTTCAAGGAGTCGTGAAGAAATATTGTTGAACTTGACTTTGTAACCGACAATTGATTAAAGAATTGATGTTCCAACACCCATATGTATATATATATGGTGTGCATAGAACCTCAGTGAATGCATGATTGACCCGCTTTATACACATTCAGTTACCATTGATCTCACTTCGAGATATTTGCATGGGATGATCTATTTTTGGACTAATACATTCTCCCTGTGATAGATGACTGCATGGATACACTGATGTTGTTTGGGATCTTTGTCCATGAGATAAGCACACTTTAGTGTTGCCTTAGTATGAGATCTTCCATGATATTTTAGATGAGAAGTCCATAGCCTTAAGAATTACCAAGGTTTAGTACAATGTTTCTAGCATGAATAATTGTGAAGCATGATGAATAAGATCTTTAGAGTGCCATTTGAGTAGATTTTGGATATGATAGGGATACACTACGACAACAATGAATGAGATTTGATTTACAGATATCTTCAGTTGGTTCTTTTATACGAGATAAGCTTAGGCTTGTGGTTTCTACCTCCATGAGAGGGAGGATGACTATGGTATCATTTTTGTGATATGTATATTTTTTTTCTAATACGATATTTGATTTGATGACCTACATGAACAAGAGACTCTTGCTAATTACAACATGATGATTAAGTTGATACTAGATGTGAGAAATATGATATGTTTTTTATCTACAGAGAGCATCACTGGTTGAGGGAACTGAGCCAACTCTTCCCCCCTATCTGAGCTCCCAGGGTGAGGAATTGAGATGGAGGGATATTGGAGTTGAGGGATCACTGGAAAATAGGGTATCACCCCTATCATTTGCCCATATGGTTGGATATGTTTCTCCCTTATCTTGGTCCTTACAAAGTATACCCTACCTGGCATCATACCCACAAGTCGAGCCTATTGGGATTGTCCCTCCCCATCTTCCCAATGAGTTGAGGAGGCTTGGGGCATGTGATCCTTACCTCTTGGTAATTCGTGTATCTAGCCTAAACTCAAATTATGATCCATGTGCTCTACCACATGACTATTGAGGGTCATTTATGGTAAGATCAACAGGCGATAGGATGGGTTGAGATGTGATCCCCTACATAACCTATTGCTTGATATGGGTTCATAGTTGTTTAGCTCCCCCATGAGATTTCGGGTTGAGATGTGCTCCCTAATGTGGTTCCAGGTTGAGATGTGCTCCCTAATGATATACTCTCTGATTATGATGTAGGTTGTAGAATTGGCTCCCCACTAATATTTCCTGGATGGTAACATTAGGCTCCCCAGTGGCAGTGATTCCATGTGGTAACAGTGGATCCTTGATGCATAGAGGGTGGTAGCTTAGGCTCCCCTCTGATGTGAAATTATTCTTCTTTTAGGTTCACAAATATTCAACATATGAGTAATTACAATCAAGAGATAAGTAGGAATAAGAAAGAGATTAATCGAGATGAAGAATGATGATACATGATGATGAGATTCTTGATATTGGATATGATTTGATGATTGGATTCACATGAATTGATGAAGGTGTTAAAATTGGAAAAAAGGTCCAAATTCCAGTATGGAGAACTCATTTGATGGAGATGTTGATTGCATTAAATTACTCTTTTCTAGAGGACCAAAATCAACCTAAATACCATAAAACTTGGACAAGGGAAAGGGTATTTTTGAATTATAGGCCCACATGTGCATATTTGATCAAATCATCCCTAAAGACAATTGGACACCCTTGGGAGGCTATAAATATAAGTGACCTCAATCTCATTTGGATATCAACTTCAGTCATTCTTCCATTTTCTTTCTTAATTTTGGCTGGCACAGGTCCCAGGCACATCCGTTGAGAATGAGTTCGCAGGATGGAGAAATTGTAGGTTCTAAAGCTAACATTTAAATTATAAGGTATTGGGACTCAGTCATAGGCATGACACAGAGAGATATCAATCGCATTCGCTAGCTAGTTATCTCATCCATGCAATGAAGAATTTCAGTTGCATGCACAACACGTACTCCATGCGGTTGGAATCAATGGTTTCTAACTCACAGTCACAGGATTTCCAAAGGTTGATTTTGACTGTAGTCACTAACTTACAGGCTCAAGGGAGCAACTGGAACCTCCCAACAACATGCATGAATCCTCCTCTACGTGACTGGGACCTAAATTTTGAAATTTTATATATATGAAGTTTTTGCTCGTTGACCGCAGTGTTCGGCACTTGACCACAGATAGTAACAATTCATTACAATTTTTTGAATTACAGTTTCGAGTATGGGAATTTTTGGTTTCATTTCACAGATTTTTTTTAGTGGATTTTGCTGGATATTTGTATGGATGAATATATAGATTGTTGTACTCTCGTTTACTAAGTCATTCATTGACAATCTAATAAGAAGGAGAATTTGAAAGGGTTTTCCCCATAGTGGTTTTTTCCTTAGTCTCTGACCAATCTTGGTGTCTCTATGTGTGAATCCTTTTCTTCTAGTGTTCCTTTATGTTATGTTGCATTGATGATGATTATATTATTATTTCTACATAGTTTCATATGATGTTGAATAACAATGTAAATCTGAATAATCTAATGATGTTATGGGGTAAATTTAATGTGTAAATGAAGAAATGAAATTATTAAAGAAAATAATAATGTATCCCTAAGAAAAATTAACACTTGGGATGAATAAGCTTTTTATATTACATGATTACTCTGGAAAATATAAGCGCCAATATAGCTACTTTCAGTCTTAAAGGAAAACATTTCCTGGCAAGATGTGAAGAATGTCAGAGGCATTCGAGAAGAAGAGCTAACCTGGAGTGAGTTCAAGAGACTTTTCCGGAAGAATTATGTATATGAAAGATGATATGATGATAGGGAAAAGGAGTTCTATGAGTTGAAGATGGGACCTATGATCGATGAGAAGTATACTGGAATATTCTTGGATTTGTTAAGATATGTGCCTTATCTTGAGGAGGAGAAAGAAAAGACTCAAATATTCATCAGTGGGTTGCATGTGTCATTCAAAGACAAGATTGAGATTGATGATCCTAGATCGTTGGACGAAGCCATAAAAAATTTGAAGCACTGTTATTACCAATAAAATTGCAAGATGGATTCTAAGAAGGATTGGAAAGGGAGTTAAAATAATAAAGAAAATTGGGATAAGAAGAGAGGAAAAATTCAGGATACAGATGAAAAAGGGAATGCAACACCATGCAAGAACTTCAATGCAGTTGACAAAGGATGGGTATTTCAGTCTAAGTAGAACACGGGTGAGTGTAAGAAGGCTTTTCAGTGTTGGACTTGTGACAAGGATCATCACAAGAGAAATCTTCCAAAGCATCAAGGTGGAATACTACATATTTACAGTGTTCAAGAGGCATAGGCAGTGGGGGATGTTGGATAGAGTATTCCTTGGATTTATGCTGCATTGGATAATAGGCATGATGGTCATGAAGCATATATTATCGAGATGGAAGGTAAGGTTCATGATCAAGTGGTTTCTATTTTGATTGACCCTAGATCTAACTATAGCTATATTAGTCTCGACCTGGTGGATAAGTGTTTCCTGAATAATGAATTTCATGCAAAGTCTTGGTTGGTGTAGTTGGCTACAGGTATCAAGAAAAGAGTTCGTCATTGGATAATAGCTTGTGCATTGGAGTTGAGTGGTATGACTAAATTAGCACATCTAAATTTTCTTCTCTTAGGATCACATAGTATGTTGTTTCATATGGATTGGTTGTGCATTCACAGGACTAAGGTGGATTGTTATCATAAGGCTATTGAGTGTTTGGATGATGACAAAGAGAAGAGACCCTTGTAGGGTAATAAGAAGCCTACTTTGGTGAGAATGGTTACAGCCATGAAGGAAAAATGAAATAGTAGGAAAGCATGTGTATTGTTTGCGGTTCATATTTTCAGTGATAAAGGTAAGAATGTTGATTATGCTAAAGTCTTAAAGAGGTATCTGGTTTTGCAACACTTTCAGGATGCATTCCCAATGGAGATCTCAAAGTTACTGCCTCATAGGGAAGTGTACTTTTCTATTGAGTTTATGATGGGAGAAACACCAACATCTAAGGCACCTTATAGGATGAGGACACTAGAGTAGGTGGAATTCAAGTTGCATTTAAAGTAAATGATTGACAAGGGATACATTAGGCCAAGTGTGTCATCTTGGGGTGCATGACTACTATTTCTGAAGAAGAAGGATAGTACTCCGAGGTTGTGTATTGACCATAGGTAGTTGAATAAGGTGTAGATCAAGAACAGGTACCCTTTTGCGCAGATTGGTGACTTGTTTCACCGTTTGAAGGGAGAAGTAGCTTTCTCGAAGATTGATTTGAGATCAGGATATCATCAGGTGTCCATCAAAGAAGAGGACATCTACATGATTTCTTTTCGGACCAGGTATGGTCATTATGAGTTGTTGTGGTTCCTTTTGGTTTGATCAATGCTCCAACTACTTTCATGTGCCTGATGAATTGTCTGTTGCGTCCTTATCTAGACAAGTCTATGATATTATTCATTAATGACATCATATATTCCAAGAATAAGGAAGATAATGTAAAATAACTGGTAATAGTGTTGATATTTCTAAGAGAGCATTACTTGTATGCCAATATTAGTAATTGAAATTTCTTTCATACAAAACTTCATTGCTTGGGGAATGTGGTTTCCAAAATAGGTATAACAATGGACCCAGAAAATATCAGAGCTATCATGGACTAGGAATGTGGATGATGTCAAATCATTTATGGGACTAGTAGTTTACAACATGAGGTTCATTACGAAGTTCTCAAAGATTTCCTATCCTATTACATATTTGCAATGAAAAGGAAAGAAGTTTGGATGGATAGGGGAAACTTCCATGAGGTTTGAGAAGTTGAAGTAGCTACTTACAAATGCTCTAATTCTAAAGCAGATCTAGATAAAGAATTTTTTGTATGTATAAATGCTTGCAAGAGAGAAATTGGTATAGTTATGATTATAGAAGTATAGGTAGTGTGCTATGAATAAAGGAAATTCAATGAGCACAAGCATAACTAGGTGACTCATGATCTTGAGTTGGCAGTGATCATTCATGCATCGAAGATGTGGAGACACTATCTTCTTGGTAGGAGGTTCATTTTGATGAGCGATCACAATGGGATAAGGTAATTTTTTAACTAATCGAATCTAAATGCCAGGCAAGCTAGGTTGTTGGTTACGATCAGTGATTTTTTACTTCAAGATTAGGTACATTAAGGGTAAAGAGAACATGATTACATATGCTCTTATTAGAGAGTGTAGGTAAAACACATTGCGAATATGATTTCATATGGGACATACTTACAGGATTGGATATTACAGGCGGGACACAAGAATGATAGGTACCAGCAACTTAAGCATAGGTTACAATAACAAGGTATAAGTGAACAGGATGTGGATTATCATCTCACAGCAAATGGTTTGGTCATATTCAGGGACAAGATCTATGTGTTAGACAATAGTGAGCTCAATAATCTTATCGTGTGCGAATTTCATGTTAACCCATATTCATGTCACCCGGGATATCAAAAGACATTAATAGTGGTTAAGAAGTTATACCATTATATGAACATGAAGAAATAGGTGGTTGAGTTTTTTGGAAGATGTTTGGATTGTTAATAGGTAAAAGGAGAGTGTAAACATCTATGTGGTTTAATACAACTGATTTTGATTCCAGAGTGGAAATGGGAGGTCATTTCCATGGATTTTATTACAGGTGTGTCGTGGAAATCTAGACAAATTTATTCTATTACGGATGTGGTTGACATGTTGATTAAGGTTGGCCACTTCATTACACTGAAGTATGCTAATTCAACGAGTGAGGTAGCATAGGAATTTATCAGGGAGATAGTGAGATTACGTGGTATCCCTAAGAATATTGTGTCAGGAAAAGATTCCAAGTTCACTCTAGGTTTTGGAAATATTTGTTTGCAGGTTTGGGGACAGAGTAGGCTTTTAGTACAACTTATTACCTACAAAAATATGGACAAATAGAGAGGGTCAATATGATTCTTGAGGACATTTTGATAATGTATACCATGTATCAACAACAGAAGTGGGAAGAGTATCTACCACTGGTGGAGTTTACATACCAAAATGGATATTAGGAGTCACTGAAGATGAGTCTATTTGAGGCACTTTATGGGCAGGGTTGTAATACTCCTATCAATTAGAGTGATCCAATGAAAAGGGTATTAACTAGACTATACATGTTGGTAGAGACGAAATGAAAAATGCAAGTTATCAACAAGTATCTAAAGGAAACATAGGATAGGCAGAAAACTTATGTTGATTAGCAAAGGGTATTTAAGAATTTTCAGATTGGGAAGCATGTGTATTTACACATCAAGCAAAGAGGAGATCCTTGAGGATTGGATCATGTGTCAATTTGGCACCCCACTATTGTGGGCTTTTCAATACCCTTGAGAGGATTGGGATGGTGGCTTATTGACTTGAAATCCTTCCAACAATGAAAGTCCATGATGTTTTCCATTTGTCATTGCTTAAGAAGTATTTGAAAGATGTTGAACATGTGATTGACTAGTCTACATTATAGGTGAAACCAAAAGGAGAATTCCAGCTGAAACCTTGATGGATTTTTCAAAAAAATATTCTCATGCTCCAAAATCCAGTAATAGAGCAAGTTAAAGTATATTGAAATCACTTGGGGCCTGATGAAGCTACATGGGAGATGGTTGGTCAAATGCGGTTTGTGTATCCTTCTCTATTCGCTAGTTGAGAGGATGTGCTTTGATATATTTTTTTATGTCTTGTTTTGGTTATGTTTGAATATGTATATGTTTGTAAATACTGCATCGAACTATGTTATAAACATGAGGCTTCCCTCAATAAACATCAGACATATCATGTGTGGTCGTGGCATACTAAAAAATACCCTTAATTTAACTACATATTGGAAAATATCTCTAGAAATCACATTATTTAAGCACCTACCAATATGAACCCAATACGCCTTCCCAATTTTAAAAACCCTATATATTGTAGGTATGAATTTTTTCACTAACTTTTTTTATACCCCTTTATTCTTTCATCAAGTTTGAGCTCCATATTTTATACAAATCAATATAAAAACCCTTTAGCCCCTATTATATGCTCAATATAATATGTCATTTTTTCCTCAATATATATCCCCCAATATGAATGCATGTGGTATGGTATTACTTTACGAGTGAAGCCCTCATTGTTACAAAGCTCTAATAAGCAATATGGCATTCATGGTATGATGGTTATAGTCCCAACAATATGATATCATGTAAATGTTGCATCGAGATTTGTTATAAAGCTCCATGGGCAACATGTGTTTTGTTGGTTTATAAGTGCCACTAAACATCGAGGATGGTGTTAATCCAAGGGGGAAGGGTTTGTAACAACCCTTGGGGGTTTTCCTATGTAAATAAAAAAATATGACCAAGTTCATGGGACCGTTATTCCAAGCTTAATTTTGGACAAAATATAGTGAAGGGGATCACCGTGATTAACTAATGGATATGGAAATTGACAAAGGCATTAGCAAAGGAAAAGAGGCATTAATTTTCTTTTATTTATGAAAATAATGGAAAATAGGAGAAAAGGGAAATGAAAGGTCACATATTTGCATGTGAGGAAAATCGAAGGAAAATTAAGAAAATAGAGGCCTTAATGATAAAAAGGCTTCTGAGGATTAGTTCACAACATTTTGTTATTTTTTATCTTGGATCTCTCTTCTCTTCTCTCACACTCTTGCACACTTAGACAATTCTTGGAGAATGCTTGGAGCACTCTAGTTTTCACTTGTATTGGGAAAAAGGAAAAGGAAAGAAGGAAAACACAAAGGAACGCACGGATCAACAACTACAGTTGGATTGCTTTGCAGGTAACAGGTTGCATGTGTGATTTCATTGTTGATTTCTAGATGCATGGTATATGCATGTTATTATCTAGTTATGTTATATCATTGGCATGGAAGATTTCCTGGATTGATAGTGCAATTAGCCTTGCCTTTCCATAACCTGGATATCCATGGTGTTGTCGGTTTTCCACTTGATTTTTTTTCTTGTTGGTGCTCATAATTCCTTATGGTTGAGGGTTGGAACAAGCACTCTGGAATCCCTAGAAAAACTTCATGTGTGTTACTAATCTTGTATCCTTGGTTGGAAAAATGCTTTGGAGCCCTTGGCGGGTCCAATTACTAGTCCTAGAGCCAGGTTGGACAAATGCTCTAGAGCCCTAGAAGGTTATGAGTTGAGTTACTATTTTCTGGAGCCCTAGACATCTTGGGCAGAGACCAATTTGGTTGGTGTTCGTGATGTACAACTGTGAGGTGGAATCACTAGTTGAGGGTTGAGGTGCTCTGGCCTCTCGAAGCTATGGTTTGGTTTTTTTTGGTTTATTCCATGAGATCCCACATTTATGCTTGGAAAATGGCATGGGGGTGGTTAACTAAAAGAGAGATTTGGTTTAGCCCAATCTATGATCGGGTGGTATTCATAAGTCCCTGACTTGGTTGGTAATTTCATATGCTAATAAGATCTATACCTCTATTTTTATTCATGTATATTTTTTTTCAATGTGTTGGTGATATTATGGCTAGGTTTCCATGGTTTATATGTTGGTTATTTTATGGTTATATGATTTCATATGATGTGTATATTCCATGATATTGTCATGAATGGTTTTTCTATTGATTAGTTGATGAATGTGTGGACTAATATGTGTTGTTACAACTATGTGGAGAGGGAATAGGGCCTTCTCAGTGATTCTCAGATGAATCTCCAACCTTTTTTATCATATATGCATTCATGACCCGTAGCTTACATGTTTTCCATGTGTTTGATGAAATTTCTATTATGTTCTAGGTAGTATAGGTCAAGTTATGCCTTCAAGTTTGTATGTTTATCCTTGTTTTTATGTCGTTAATGATTATGAGAAGTTTTAGGAAGTTCTGACTAGTGGTCCGGAGGTTGACCTAGAATCTAGGCTTAGATGTTTGGAACACACCCTCTGAACTAGACATTTTGGATCACAACCACACCCAAGCAGGATTGTGCATGTAGTTGGATGCCTTTAGTCACATGCAATGCATGTCATGCATGTTGTTGGGGGTTAAAATGTGTGAAAAAGAGACCCAACTTAGGTTTTCATTACCTGGGGTGGTTATTTGGCCCCTGAGTATCCTTGTAGCCCTGTGGAATGTTGTGAGTTTCCATTTGGTGGTCAGTTGTAGGCTCCACTTCCTCAATTAGAGGTAGGAAGTTGGGCCATGTCATAATAACTCTTCGTGTCATGTTTACCATGGCAGGTTGATTAGACTAGTTAAATATGGGAGGGGTGCTTACAATTTAACAAGGGAATACATATCTATTTCCATTTTGTTAAGGGACTGAGAGAGGGGTAATACATTTATTTAGTTCATCCATTCATGACATGTAATAATTGTTTATCATGTGTCGAATGGGTCCTCCAAATATGTTATTTTATATCTATTCCAACATGATTAGTGTCTTGAGAAGAATTTTTGGATAGGGTTCATAAGCAATGGTTTGATAAGGTCCACATAAGAAATATTAATTACAAACTTACACTATGAAGTTTTAAAATCGTAAGAAGTATGTTTTGAAATATGTTTCTATAATGTTGTTGTTCGGCCATAGACTTTATTTTGAACTAATTTGGAGGAAATATAACTCCATTTTGAGTATTACTACACTAATAAAATTCCCAATTTCTTATAGTGAAAATTGTTTAGGAACATCATTATTTGTGCTATAAATGTTAGGGCTTGTAGGATCGTAGGATATATGAGTGCCAAGTATTATAGAAGTATAATACCAGAGGTTTTCTAACAATAACATTCAATTCAAATATTTCACATCACCAAGGAGTATGAACTATAACCTTAGCCATACTATCTAAACCCCTGGTACATAAGAGTGATTTCCTAAGTGTTATTTTTAGTATACTATAATAATAGAACAAACAACATGATCATGTAATTTTAATTTTAGGTGCATATGCCTAGATTCCAAGACAATTAGCTATGAGTAGAAGATAAATCTATATACAAGTGCTATGAAATATATTATTACTCGAAAGGGTATTAATAGGGGTTACGATTGTATCTGTGTAAGTGATGCATATTTTATTTTCCACATATTGTATCCACAAATATAGTTTTCAAATTGAATGAAAAACCTTCCTGTTATTTAGAGATGTTTAATCATGTTTGTCGCCCTAAAATAATTTTAAGATTAGAGCACATGATGCCATAGGAAAGTCATTTGATACCACTTGTTATGTTCCTTGTGAGTTAAAATTTAATATTTATAGTAAAATAGATATAATATGTATAGCCATGAAAATGAATTAATTAGTGTAATATAGAATGAAATATAGTTTAGAAAATTAAATAGATGTAACCAAAATTTGAAAGTAATAGTAGTAAGGAAATATTTATTTATATTCATAACTAGACGTGATGTTCACTTGCCTCTTCAAAGGGCTAACATCTAACATAAGAAATATATAAATCTAATAAAATTCATTTGACAACTAATTGAATAACTTCCACTTCTAAATATAGTTTGCAATTAACCAAAATCATAGCCACCTAGTGGACACCCATTAATGAGGCTTGAACAACTAACTAGTGGAATTTATTTAATGAGACCACCTACATTATTTATGTAGCACCCTGTTGTACTATGTCACAACCCCCCCATTTATACAGACTAATAGTTAATATTTCACATATAGATGGGGACCCTTTTAAATTTTTAGCCTTTGAAAATAAATCCTAACTCTACAAATTTCCTTAAAACCTTAGAATACAACCCATACTAGAAATTTTATCGCAAATCGCATTTCGCATTTTTCCATGTGACCATTATAAACATCTTAAAGAAAATCTCAAAATGTGATATGCGATAAAGCCCCCGCTGCAATTTTCTAATCACAAAACATTAGAAAATGCAATCGCACTTTGTAAATCCCAAATTAATAAAGCATGCCATTGTGTCACCCCTTAGAAAATTTCAAATGCGATAATGTGATTGTCGCAATTGCATTTCGCATTATCTCCGAGAAAAGTTATATGACAACATTCGAAAACTGCGATGAGGAAAATAAGGCATGAAGCGTGGGAAGTTACTAAGTTTTAATGAAATATTAAGTGGCTTGACAGAGTAATTAATGTTTAGCAGCTCGAGGAGAGAAATTGATGTTTTCAAGTTATGGCTAGTTAAAAAAGAAATCACATTCAAAATCTTCCCACGATTCAAAGTCATTTCAAATATCTCTCAGCCTTAATTACCCTCTATTGTGTGCACTAATATCTCTCTTTCATTTCACGCAAGCTTCAAAAGAGATGTCGTTGTGGAAGGTAATGCAAAAGAAGAAGCAACATAGCATTTCATAGTCTGAGGTTTCAAAAATGTCACCTGTATTTGTTGATATAGTTTGTAGTGTTGATGGAGGAGCAATGGCATGGGAAGTCATCTACAACAGGATTGAAGATGAGCGGCCTAAAATTACTGTCACCAAGGCAACAAAGGACTCAATAAAACCCTCTGAAGTTCAATTCAAAGATGTTGCTTGCTCCTTTCTTCACAGAATAGGAGCAAGAGCTAAAATACTCCCATAAACTGATATGATTAGATGGGTGGTGGAAAATCTCAATATAGAAGACAAAAAATTCATGACCTCAAAGAGGGATCTAATGGGATCATTCAAAGCTGAAGATTTGAAACAAATGTATCATCTTCCTAACCCTCAAGATATATATGACAAACCATTTATGGCCAACTTCGCAAAGCATAATGAAGAACCCTTCAAGATGATTCAGGGTTGGAGATTCCTACAAAACAAGTTCAAATATGATAAGATGGGTATGTACCCCATTGCTTCTTTAGTAAATCCCCATAACTGTGCAACTTCTATGTTATGTAGATTATATGGATTACCTAATAATACAAAGTTCTCTATAGAATGAGTCCCTTTAATTGATGCTTGTGTCAATTCCCATATGATGAATTGGGCCACTATCCTACCTGACAACCTAGCTACTGCTATTTCCGAATATTCCCAAAAGAGATCCACCTCCACAAAGAAACTTCCTCCATTTTATTTCAGTGCCTATATCATGGATGCCATCTATTTCTGTACTAAGTTCCAAATCTCGGGTTGGTAATGGACTCTCCAAGGCCCCTACCCCATCCATCTCAGTCACAAACAGATGTGCGAATCCCATTTTATTTTCCATTTTTTACAAAATATGCCATGGTGTTACTTTACCATTACACCAATTGATTTTTGATAAGAAAGCCCCCAAATTTTATAAAGAAGCCACTACAGACCTTCTCGTAGTAGGAAAGTATTTTTCTGAACAATGGTTTACGTATATCAAAGTTTATGGTAGTACAACGAACTCACACGTCTCCCTTTGTATGTCTCTGACAAACTTCTAGCCAGAGAAATAGATCACCAAACTATTGGGAAGGGCTTGACAAAGACCTTGAAAGATAGCAAAAAATCATTATGGCCACCCTTTCCCATCCAGTTTGGCTCTTTTTCGTTGGCAAACTTCAACCATGCAAGCAAAGAGTTACTAAAATTAGAGAGCCTCAGGCTCCATACTCTGTCAAAGAGGCAATTCGACCCAGAAAAAGTAGCACAAAATGTTACTACAGCACCAAAGCTCAAACCCTATGTCCATGAAGATCAGGAATTCAAAGATCTTTTACAATCAGCTGAATCATTCGAACAAGCCTTTGATTGGGCGAAGGCACATTTTGAATCCTGATGATTTTGAAAAGTTTCAGGAATTTAGAAATCAAAGGCTCGAGACAATCCCATTGCATTTTTTAAGAGTTGATGACAAGCCTATGCCCATTGTAACTATTAACAGTGAAGGGAAAAATTCTCGTATGGAATCTTAGGTGAACACAGCCTAAGATACAAGGAAGACACCAGAGATAGAGACTACATCAGAATCCAACAGAAGGCCAGCCGAAAAACAGGTCATAAGTGAGCTAACTAAAGATACTGGTCCTGAAGGCAAAACCAGTGATTTGAAGCAGGAATGGGACCAATTTAATAAAAATCTCCAAGATACTCCCAAGACAAGAGATGTACCAGAAACCAAAGAGTGTCATACTCCACAGCAAACTGAGAAAATTTCAGAGTTGGAATCAATGCATGGGCATGGGAGAAGTTCGTAGAAAACAAAAATCATCCCTGCATTTCCGACATCTAAAATTATTCTAAAGGTTACAGAGATACCTCCCGTAGATGTATTCTACAGTGCACTGCATAAGGTTTTAGTAAGAAGATAGAGGAAAAGAAGGAGATTAGAAACATCCAAAATTTAAAGAAGGAAGGAGCGTTAAACTGCCAAAAATAAAAGAAACACATAAAGATATATTGTTCATAGATTAGGATGCGTGGATCAAGCAGGCAGAGTTGGCAGTAGTGAGAGCAGTAGGAGTGGCTTAAAATATAATAAAAGAAGTCAACCACACTTTTCAGACCACCAACTTGATAAAAGAAGGTAACCCAAAGTCATTGCCAGATTTGAATGACTTGGATAAAAGCTGGAAGGTAAAGGTGAAAAACCAAAGGGAGGTGATCACAAAATTATCGAAGACTGACTGGGAGGCATATTGGCAATTCCTTGTAAAACCTCACTGACAAATTGTGAAGTTGAATTGTTCACTCAATTCAACACAAAGGATGTTGTCACCTCTCACAAATGCCATTTTCGTAGGACAAGTGAGGATGCAATTCGAGGCACCTCCTAAAGTGAAATTAATGGTTGATATATGTGATCTATAGGAAAAGCTGGCAGACAACAAGACATATTTATAACCTTTTCTCATCAAATCACTTTTATTTCTAGAGTTAATTTCTAGTTAAGAGGAAGGTTGTTTGAAACCTCCTCAAGGTATTTTGTATAATCTATTTTTGAACTTTAGTTAGATAGTATTTATACCCTTGTCATGCATTTAGAGAAGGGTCTAGAATTTTATTAAAAACATTTGCAAAGAATGCACTTCTGTAAGTTTGTGAATGCCTTGATGAAATTATGGAACATGGTCATTACTTTTGATTATCAAGCTACTTTCTTTTGTTGATGCACTATTGTAGGCTTGGAGAATAATTTGATTTGAAGAAAGGAGCTGATCTATGTCATTAGTCAAATGAGCAGAACCTCACACATATGGTACTTTTATCTTGTATGATCAATTATGTTTTGTTTAATTAGTGATAAAATTTCATTTTCATGAATTATATATGGAATATGTTCTGTCTGTTATGTGTTAACCACTATTGTATGATGCCTAGTTGAAAGTATTTATTTTCATATATGATCATTAATATATGCGATATAGTTTATACATTTCTTTGACTAACTATTTAGTCAAAGAAATTATCTTTACATGTTATCATCTTTATTTAATGCGTGAATGATCTTTATTATCACATGTCAAGCAGATATATTTTTAGATCGCATATCGCACAAAATACCCCGGGTTTATATTAGATTAAGTTAGCTAGATATTTGCATGCTAGAATAGGTCATTTAGTTATCATTATTATTATTGCAATCACTTGAAAACCACCCATTCTCATTTTCAAACCCTCTAGGAAACTGGTCCCATCATCCCCGGTTGGAGCCACCACATCAAACAGAAAAGGAGTTGTCTTTAAGGTCTGGACCGGGTGGTTATCCCCCATGTTGGAGCAGCAGAATTCTGAGGCTTCAACATTTTGGCACTATAAGGAGGGCCATCCGACTATGAATGGCATATAAATCTAAAGATAAATTGAAAAACATTCATAAGATTCAAAACCCCTCCACAACTTCTACTTCTTTTAGATCTCGTTCAAAATCTCTGGATCAGAAATCTAAATTTGTAGAAACATTTCCCTTGTCTCTTGAAGTATTAAGACAAGCACCTTCTTTAGATTACACTCCCGATTCTCCTGAATTTCACTCCTTAATACATAAATTGGAACAGATACCCATTTCTGCAGAGAAACCTGAAAATCCCAAAGCTTCTGAAGAAAGTGTCACTTCCCTGTTTTGAGATACGGGTGTATTAACTCGACTACAAAGTGAAAACCTTGGAGTAACCCCTTTTGAGTTTCCTATTCATTCATGACATAAGAAATTTTCCACATCAAAATATGAATCAGATACCAGCAAGATCACATCACCTTTCCCTCCATTCACTTCCCCATTCACTTTTACGCGATCCGCCTCTTCTCAACTATCCATTTTTTCAACTCAAACAATTAGTACTGCTACCAGTAGTACTAGTCCAGTAGTAAGTTCTTCACCGTCACCATCTACTTTTGGATCTTCTTCCTCATCTTCACAACCTTCAAAACAAGTTATTGCCAACCAACTTTCTCAACCTTGGGCAAACCCTGGTGTTGTACTTCTTGTTAATCCAAATGCTCTCCCATTTAACCCAGAAAACTGGTTACCTAAGTATAATCTTGATGATGGTCTTCCTATAGAAGAAAATCTAAATAAATTTATGTTAGCCATGAACCTTAATGGAGTTGCACATGAAGATGTTGTTATCAAATTTTTTTCCTTATACTTTCCAGGGATATGTAGGATCCTAGTATTTCTCCCTTCCAACAAGCTCAATAAGAAACTGGGACACTTTCAAAGAAATATTTCTCACAAAATTTGGCGATGATAGAACTGTGGCATATTTAATCAATGATCTTTCCAACCTAAAAGCAAGCTTAGATGAAAGGATCAAAGACTTCAACTCCAGGTTTAATAAGTTGCTAAACAAAATCCCAGCTACCTCTAGACCTGTAGTAGACGTGCAAATTGAATGGTACATATCCTCCCTTCCCTCTAATATCATAATTTTTGTAGATAGAGCCAATAAGGTTACTCTCGTAGAAAACATTAAAGAAGCAATATCTATGGAAAGAAGAATTATTGCCTTAGAAAATAGGTCACAAATAGAAGAAAGGAAATCAAAGAAAGTGACATTCAAAGAAGATTCAAAAAAGAAATCTCCAAAGGACCCTTTCAACCTTGAATGCCTTCAAAAGGTGCTAAAGACCATGCCAAATGAAATGGTCGAAATCAATAAACAAGTTGCAGATTCACCTGTCCCCAAGAAATATTTTCGCCCATTCAAGAGAAATCATTCTTATACATCCTAACCACCAAATATTATTTCAAATTTTGAATCCGATAAAGAACTAGAAGAGGACTCAGCAATTGAAGAAGAAGCAGAAATTGAAGAAGATGTTGAATTATATGGAATGTGGGACTTCATTCTTCCAACTGAAGAGGAAGCACAAGCCATGCTAGTAACAACAAGAAGTAAAAACTCTATTGATATGTCTACAACAAATCAGAAGCAGAAAGTTGTTACTCCTGTAAAGTCGAAGACAGCAAGTAAGAAATATAAGACTACTCAAATTGATTCCATTCCATTAAATCCTCCAACTCCTTCCAAAAATGTAGTAATCTCGGATACAATGGAATATAATATAGTCGAAGATATGAAAAAGTTGAGAGAAAATATTTCATTACATGAATTAACTAAACTCAAACAACAACAGAAAATCTTACTTAGAGAATTAAAAGCAGTTCCTATAGCTCCTTTACCATCCATTGTAGTTACTCAAGCTTCTAAAGACATGGGAAAACCTCCTTCATCTTCAAACAAAGTAAATCCCACTCCTCCATTTCTTCTTACTTATGATCTTTTCAAAAGAAACATCCATAATTGCCTTGTTGATTCAGGAGCCTCCTCAAACATCATGCCAAGAACTATCTGCACCAAATTAAATATTACACCTAAAAAATTTGTTGTACACATAGTTCAACTGGATAGGACCAAAGTAGAAGTACTTGGAGAAATGATATCCGTTTCAATTAGGCTTTCCTCTAATCCAAAGGTTTCATAGATAATTGATATTCTAGTGGCTGATATCCCTAAATTTTATGGTTTAATTCTGAGTAGGGATTGGTCCAAAAAAAATACATGGATACTTTGCAACTGATTGGTCTCATATGTGGTTACCATACAATGGTAAGCCGGACCAAATCAAAGTGGACCGTGAGAAATTCATGAAGTACATAGTCACTGATCTCAAGGGAAGCAATGAACCTATAGCTTTCACCAATAATATCATTGGAAATTACACAGCTAAATCATTCTTGGGATCCTTTAATGCACAAAGATCTCCATTTCCAGATAATGTTGTAGTATCTCAGATAGAAAAAAATTTCACAAACAGATGCTTCCAATTGTATATATGTAGTTAATAAACTTGTAGATAACTCACTATTCTGGACACTTTATTTTGATGGTTCCAAGTCTGAAGATGGTGCAAGTGTTGGATGTATCTTAATTAGCCTGCAAGGAGAGAAAGCCTTGTTAGCATGTACTCTTGAATTTAAGTGCACTAATAATATTGTAGAATATGAAGCACTGATTCAAGGGTTGTACAAAGCCATTGGCCTTGATGTCAAGTATTTGCAAGTATATGGACACTCTGAAATAGTCATTAAACGGGTAAGAAACACAATCCATTGTGTGTCTGGGCATCTGAAACATTATCAATCCCTAGCCCATAATATTACTCCACATTTTACTACTTTAACATTTATTCAGTCCCCAGATTACAAAATGCAAGCGCTGAATTACTTGCCAATGTAGCATCTAAGTTTATACCTTCAGAGGAATTTAGTCCAGATAGGTTTTCTATAGAGTTAATTTTTAAACCATCCATCCCTGATAATGTAACAAATTGGAGAGTGTTTAATAATGATGTTGATATAATCGATTTCCTCACATTAGAATGCTCTTATGAGGAACAAATCATAGATGAACATGAACATGACTTGCAAATCAACCATAAAAAAGATCAAAATCCAATTCCAAATTCTGGTCAAAATGGAAAATCTCTATGATTTGAAAGACAGATTTAAAAAGATTACCAACTCCAAGACTCAGAGATCTACTTTGAGATTTGAAGTGGTAAACCTAGGCACAATTGAAAAACCTCAAAAGGTCAATCTGGGTCTTCGTTTATCATCCAAAGAAAGGATTTCATTCATCAAGTTCTTGAAAAAACTCTGTAATTCAACATACTATACCAACAACCTCTAATGAGAAACCAGTTCAACAGAAACTTAAAAAGATTCATCCAAACCTTGAAAGCCAAATCAAATCTGAATTAAACAAACTTTTGAAGGCAAAGATAATATTTACTGTTAGACACTCAAAATGGGTATCAAATATGGTTCCTGTCAGGAATAAGAATGGAGTTATTAGGATTTGTATTGATTTTAGGAACTTAAATAGAGCTTGTCAAAAGGATAACTTTCCTTTTCCTACCATGGAGAAAATATTGCAATCAGTTGCAGGTTCTGAGCTAATGTCTTTTCTAGATGGATTTTCAGGATACAACCATATTATTATACATCCGATGATAGATTGAAGACAACATTCATAACCAAGAAGGGTACATACGCTTATCAGAAGATGCCTTTTGGACTCATCAATGCAGGTGCTACATTTCAATGTGCAATGGATATTGCTTTCAAAGGTCTGATTAATAAATCAGTTGTTATTTACCTAGATGACATCATAGTCTACTCTAGGAACATAAACAATCTTGAATGACCTAAAAAATATTTTTAAAAGATGAAAGAAATATGGTATTTCTTTAAATCCCAAAAAGCCATACTTTTCTTTAGCAGAAGGCAAGCTTCTCGGATTCATAGTGTCCAAGAAAGGAATTTTTATTAATCCTAATTGACTCCAAGAAATTGAAAAGATTCCTCTCCCACATAATAAAAATACCATGTAATCATTCCTAGGCTAGATTAATTTTGTAAAAAGATTTGTTCCAGATTTTTCACAGATTGTTCTACCCCTTCAATCAATGATAAGAAAGAATGCAGTCTCCAAATGGGGTGAAGATGAAAGAGAGTCATTTGAGTTAAACAAAAGATCCATTATCAATGCTCCTTCTTTAACAACTCCAGACTTTCTTAAACCTTTTGTATTGTAAACATTTTCATCTAATACATCATGCGCAGCAGTTTTAACACTGCTAAACGATCAAAACATCGAGGCACCTATCTCTTTTTTCAGTTCCAATTTATAGGGTCCCGAGCTAAACTACTCAACTATTGAGAAGCAAGATTTTGTTGTCTTAAAAACATTGAAGCATTTCAAACCTTTTCTCCTCAAGACTCATACAAAAATAGTAGTACCTTACCCTACAGTAAGGCAATTATTGATTCAAAGAGAAGTGGGGGAGAAAAGAGCCAATTGGGTCACTGCACTTCAAGAGTACGATGTAGAAATCTAGCCAGCCAAAATTGTTAGGGGTCAAGGTTTTTGCAAGATGATAACTGGAGCTTCCGACTTATTAACAGAAGAATACCAAGGTAATGAAGTGCAAATATCAAAGGTAAGCTTCAACGTGCACAATCATAGTATGATTATTTGAAGTTTTATTTAAATAATGGATATGCTTCTATGCATCGCAATTATAAAACAAAGTGTGCTTTAAGGTTAAAATAAAATCAGTATGAATTAATTGATGATGTATTATTTAGAAATAAATATGATTCAGTATTATTAAGATGCCTAGAAAAACATGAAGCTAAAACTTTGTGCAGGAGTTACATGATGGACTAGCCGGAGGTCATTTCGGAGGAAACACCAAAACTCATAAAATCCTACATGCAAGTTATTATTGGCTGACACTATTTAAGGATGCACAAGACTATGCAAGAAAATAGAAAACTTGTCAAACTATAGTTGGAAGAGAAAAGAAACTGACATTCCCTTTACAGCCAGTGAATATCCAACAACCATTTGAACAATGGGGATTAGATATAATTGGTGAGATTGTTCCTAAATCTTCCAAGCAACACAAGTACATCCTTACAGCTACTGATTATTTCACGAAATGGGTAGAAGCTATCCTAATAAAGGTAGCTAATACAAAAAGTATTACAAACTTTATTGATCAGTACATAATCATTAGGTTTGGCTTACCCACAACTTTAATGTTCGATAATGCATCTTATTTTTCTGGAAATACCATGGTAGAATTTGCCTTAAAAAGAGCTTTTAAATTGAAGTATTCAGCCAACTATTATCCACAAGGTAATGGATTAGCTGAATCAACAAACAAAAACCTTATCAGAATCATCAAGTGGAATATAGACCAAAATCATGGGAATTGGCACAAATCATTGACATTTCCTCTTTGGGTAGATACAATAACACGGAAGTCCTCAATTGGTTCTTCTCCCTTTGCTTTAGTTTATGGAAAATAAGTAGTTCTCCCCATAAACATAGCAATCCCATCTCTCACCCTATTGCAATTTATTAATGAAAACCCTTCCTCTTCTCTTCAAGCAAGAGAATTTCAGATCCTTAATCTTGAATAAGAAAGAGAAAAAGCTAAAGCCACCCATTCCCATCATCAGCAATTGGTCAAAGCCTCTTTTGATACAACCTCTACCAGTCATAAAACCTTTGAAGTAGGTGATCTAGTTTTGAAATGGGACAAAGCACATGAGGAAAAGGGAAAACACACCAAATTCCAAAGATTGTGGCTTTGGCCATTCCAGATCATTGATAAAATTGGTCCATCAAAATTTCTTTTACAAGACCTGTCAGGTAGAATTGATTCCTTGCCCGTTAATGGGCAACTTTTGAAAAAATATTTTTCCTAGAAGATAGTCTTTTCTAATTTTGTATCATAATGTCTTTAGCATTCTTAGGAAAATAAAGGTTAAGTAGTATTTAATTTTGGCTTCTCAAAATTAAGTCTAATAATATTTTGATTTTTCGCTTCTATAAATAGGAAAAATTAAAGAAATATTTAGAACATTTGAACATCAAAGTGAACCTTATTTCTTTGAAAAAACTTGACCTTGCTAGAAACGCTTATTTTGCGAACAAGCTCTTATCTCAATAAAGTATAGATATTTTGTTATCAATCAAGAAAAGAATCTTTAACCTAGTAATGACTTTCTACATATGAGTATCTCAAAACTCTATTATTATCATCCAAAACTCTTAAAACGCGCCAATGATTCACCCCATCTGATAAAATTTCCTTTTTTTAGAGTGTAATTCTATGCAAAACTTAAAAGATAATAAGTCTCATTACGAGCTTGTTTACCATGATCATAGGGGAATAATTAAATTGATATTATCAAAACAGGGTAATATCCAATGATCTAATCAATGAAAGGACAAGGGGTCTCGTCAAGAGCTAGCGTTTAGTTACAACCAGTGAATGGAATTGTCATTATTGGGTTACCAAGCCTAGAAAATATATTTTAAGAAACTTGAAAAGAAAAATTACATGAAAAGAAAAAACAAGGTCCAAATGAGAAAGAAAGCAAATGAATATCATTTTGAGTTCTGAAAATTGCTTCGGATGGGAAAATGGATCATTGTTGGTTAAAAGATAACCCTACTGGGGCTATGAACGCCTGCTACAGCAGAGGCTCTATCTATGATCAATCAGTAAACAATAAAAAAATAATCTATAGAAGACACCTCCTATATCTCTTTAAATCTTAGTATTGACTGATACGAACATTTGTATTTTTATCACTACAAAAGTAAAGTAGTTGAGTAAATATATCTAGTGAGATATTATGATTTCATATAAATGTTGTTTAGTTTATAACTGATGTAATTATTATTCCTATAACTCTTCCAATTTTGAAAGTTTTAGAAATTTCAAAATACCAATTAGAGATAGTTGGTTCTTCCAAGTGAATCGCCAATTGTTGTACTATGTAACAAACCCCCCATTTATACAGACTAATAGTTAATATTTGACATATAAATGGGGACCCTTTTAAATTTTTAGCCTTTGAAAATAAATCCTAACTCTACAAATTTCCTTAAAACCTTAGAATACAACCCATACTTAGAAATTTTATCGCAAATCGCATTTCACAGTTTTCCATGACAATTATAAACATCTTAAATAAAATCCCGAAATGTGATATGCGATAAAGCCCCCACTGCGATTTTCCAATCACAACACTTTAGAAAATGCAATTTCACTTCGCAAATCACAAATTAATAAATCATTCCATTATGTCACCACTTAAAAAATTGCAAAATGCGATATTATGATTGTCGCAATCGGATTTCACACTATCTCCAAGAAACGTTATATGGCAACATTCGAAAACTGTGATGCCGAAAATAAGGCATGAAGCGTGGGAAGTTACTCAGTTTTAATGAAATATTAAGTGGTTTGAAAGAGTAATTAATGTTTACTAGCACGAGGAGAGAAATTGATGTTTTCAAGCTACAGCTAGTTAACACAGAAATCGCATTCAAAATCTTCCCACGATTC
This sequence comes from Pinus taeda, assembly GCA_000404065.3. Taxonomy (NCBI): domain Eukaryota; kingdom Viridiplantae; phylum Streptophyta; class Pinopsida; order Pinales; family Pinaceae; genus Pinus; species Pinus taeda. Next base: position 77,634 of record APFE030970459.1, read on the forward strand.
AAAGTCATTTCAAAGAGATCTCAGCCTTAATTGCCCTCTATTATGTGTGCTAATATATCTCTTTCTTTTCAGGAAAGCTTCAAAAGAGATGTCATTGCATAAGGTAATGCAAAAGTAGAAGAAACAGAGCATTTCAGAATTTGAGGTTTCAAAAATGTTGCCCATATTCGCTGATACAGTTTAGAGTGACGATGGAGGAGCAACGACATGGGAAGTCATCTATAAGAGGCTTGAAGATGAGCAGCCTAAAATTACTGTCACCAAGGAAATATCAGACTCAATAAAACTCTCTAGAGTTCAATTCAAAGATGTTTCTTGCTCCTTTCTTCACAAAATAAGAGCAACAACTAAAATACTTACATACACTAATATGATTTGATGGGTGGTGGAAAATCTCAGTGTAGAAGACAAACAATTCAGGGACTCAAAGAGGGAGCTAATGGGATCATTCAAGGTTGAATATTTGAAACAAATGTATCATCTTCCTAACCCTCGGGATATATATGACAAACTTTTCCTATCCAACTTTGCAAAGTAGAATGAAGAACCCTTCAAGATGATTTAGGGCTAGAGAGTCCTAGAGAACAAGTTCAAATATGATAAGATGGGTATGTACCCCATTTTTTCTTTATCAAATCCCCATAATTATGCAGCTTCTATGTTATGTAGATTATATGGATTACCTAATAATACCAAGCTCTCCATAGAATGGGTCCCTTTAATCGATGCTTGTGTTAAATCCCATATAATGAATTGGGTCACTATCCTATCTGATAACCTAGCTACTGTTATTTTTGAATATCACCAAAAGAGATCCACCTCCACAGAGAACCTTCCTCCATTTTATTTCAGTGCCTATATCATCGATGCCATCTATTTATGTACTAAGTTTCCAACCATGCATTGGAAATGGGCTCTGCAAGACCCCTATCCCATCCATCTCAGTCATAAATAGATATGGGAATCCCATTTTATTCCCCGTTTTTACAAAATGTGCAATGGTGTTATTTTACCATTACACCAATTGATTTTTGATAAGAAAGCCCCCATATTTTCTAAAGAAGCCACTACAGACCTTCTCATAGTAGGAAAGTATTTTTTTAAACAATGGTTTACGTATATCATAGTTATGGCAGTAGAGTGGGCCTGCATGTACTCCCTCTGTATGTCTCCGACAAACTTTTAACCAGATAAATAGCTCACCAAACTATTAGGAAGGGCTTGACCAAGATCTTGAAATATAACAAAAAATCATTACGGCCACCCTCTCCCATCCGGTGCAGTTCTCTTTCATTGGAAAAATTCAACCATGCAAACAAAGAGTTACTAAACTTAGAGAGCCTCAGGCTCCACACTCTTCCAAAGAGGCAATTCAACCCAGAAAAAGTAGCACAAAATGTTACTACAACACTAAAGTTCAAACCCTACGTCCATGAAGCTCAGGAATTCGAAGATCTTTTACAATCAGTTGAACCATTCAAACAAGCCTTCGATTGGGTGAAGGCAAATTTGGATCCTGATGATTTTGAAAAGTTCCAGGAATTTAGAAATCAAAGGCTAGAGACAATCTGATTGCATTTGTTAAGAGTTGGTGACAAGCCTACGCCAAATGTAACTATTAACAACGACGGGCCAAATTATCGTATAGAATATCTAGTGAACACAGCCCAAGATACAGTGAATACACCAAAGACAGAGACTACAATGGAATCCAGCAAAAGGTCATTCGAAAAATAGGTCATAAGTGACCTAACTAAAGATACCTGTCCCAAAGCCAAAACTAGCGATTTGGAGCAGGAATGGGACCAATTTAATAAAAATATCTAAGATATTCCCAAGGCAGTAGATGTACTAGAAACCACAGAATGTCATACTCCACAACAAACCTAGAAAATTTCAGAGTCTGAACCAATGGATGAGCAAGGGACAAGTTTGCAGAAAATAGAAATCATCCCTACATTTCCGACATCTGAAATTATTCTAAAGGATACAGAGACACCTCCCTTAGATGTATTCTACGGCGCACTGCATAAGGATGTAAGAAGATAGAGAAAAATAAGGAGAGTGGAAACACCCGAAATCCCACCTGGGAATGAACCAATGGGCATAGTCTGGAGAGATATTCCTGCAAACCCAGCTGAAAATTTAGCCATACTCTCACAATTTACAGCAGTGTATGCTACTACCACTGTGGATAAAGCCATAGAGGTATCTATTTTGTTAAGGGAAAGGAAAGAGAGGGTAGCACAGCTCAAGTAGCAGCTGGATATAGAAAAAGAAAATGTGAACAAGCAAGTCGTTGAACAACTAGTCCATTTGCAAGAAAGTATGGAAGTCCTAAAGATAAGACATGAAGCAGACATCTCTACAAAGAACGTGAAAATCCAAGAGTTGCAAGAGGCCATAGCAAAGTATAAATATGTCCCTACTGTCGATGAATTCATCAAAGAAGCATAGGAGCTAAGCTCCATTTTGTTAAAACAGCAAAATCCATTCTGCCAAAGAATGTCCCATATCACCCCTTATCTGATTACCAGTGACCAAGTTACAGATAAGGAAATTGATCAGAGAACCGAATTTAATTATTTAAATACTAAGATCTCTGACTACATTGAATGGAAAGAAACTGAAGAAGGAAGGAGCATTAATATGCCAGAAATAGAAAAAACACATAAAGTTATATTGTTCACAGATTGGGATGTGTAGATTAAGCAGGTAGAGTTTGCAGCAGCAAGAGGAGCAGGAGTGGCTAAAAATATAAAAAATTAGTCAACCACACTTTTCACACCTCCAACTTGATAAAATAAGGTAATCCAAAGTCATTTCCAGATTTCAATGACTTGGATAAAATCTGGAAGGCAAAGTGTTTCCAGGAAAACTAGTGTCTTTTCGATCTGCTAGTCCCACTAAGATTGGTAGCTATCTTAGAAACAAACAATCAAAGCAATTTTCAATTTCCTTTATGTATGATAGATAAGAGAGAAGCAAAGGGACCAACCTAGATCTTCCGCTTGACTCCTTTCTTGATTTCTCTCTCCCTTGATAGAGCTTGCAACTCCTCTCCTTCTTGTCCCGCTTAGAGAAAACCTGTAGAAACAAAGTAATAAAATACCTTCAAATCATCTCGATCTATAATATCATAAACAATGCAGAATCAAAAATGCATTGAACATACAATGGCATTCATAAATAACAAGATTCACAAGTACACGATTGTATGGAGGAAAACTCAAAGAACTTTATTAAAATAGAAGGGAGAATTACAACCCAGTTGTCTGATCCAACATCATCCTCCCAGCATCAAAGCCCTCTTCACCTCATAAAAAGCAAAATCACCCAACAATACAATCCTCTTTCTCAAAGACAAACTAACAGCACTTCTTTACAAATTACAACATTCCAGCCTCTAGATCTCTCAGATGAGGGATCCATTTATAGATGTTTGCAAAGGTGTGAGTCATCTGGGTTTTTTATTAGTGTCATTCCACTTGTAGTTCTTGGTTCCAATTGGAGATTTCATTGATCTCTTACTCATCCCTGGGCGAATTCAGAGAGGCAAGTGTCATAGGAGAAGTTTCTAGAAGATTCCATGAGCATCCACTTAGAAATTTTCTCGTAATTGTGCATCCTCTGTCATCGCACCCTACAGAGGCTCTCATATATGCATCTCCTGGCTAGTGTAGGAGCCAGTATCATCGCACTTGACAGTGGAGTAGTCGGTAGGTCCGATTTCCCAGTTCGAGTGGTTTTTGCCGGTGGAACTTCTGGGGAATGATGTAATCAGTTGACTATGATCCTTTAGGGTATGAAACAACACTTTTAGGGGTTAAAGATCCCTTGGTTTATTGACATATATGATTGGGGTTGCAGTGCCCAAATATGTTTATAACAGTTGCCCCCTAAAGCATGAAGTCGTAAATATTTTGATGTTGGGTGAAATGCTTTATCATGAGGATCCAAGGTATTCGAACTGGAAGGTGACCTGTATAAGATATAATACAATACATCATCATCATATTATTTTCATGATCTAACTGAGGCGGGCATTCCCATTCTTAGCTTTATAAATTCATTTCCATGTACATAGGACAGATAATCATCTGTAGTTGCAGACTGGTGATTGTTTATATGTAGAGTCATCATCCCTTAGCTTGGATGATCATCTGTGTTGCTTCTGTGTACATTTGATGTCTTTATATTCTTGAATGTATCACAGCCCAGATGGATGAAACTAGATCCGGGGTCTTCAAACTTGTTCAATCTTCGCCCGATGTACAAGTTGATCCATGTGAAAAGATGCTCTAAAGTCGAACATGGAAATACATCGCCTGGTTACAAGCCAATAATGTAAGTTGTTAACGGACACGAGAGGAATCACCGATAATGATGATGACCCTCAAGGTACTATAGTACAATTCACATGGTGTGAAATATGATCTAATGTCGAACACCATGCAAAATCTCTCGGTCGAAGGCCATTGATGTAAACCGGTCACCGGAAGTGAGAAACTTGCCATTGAGGCATGCAAGCTTCAAAGTATTGAAAGGGTTGTTTCTAAGTCAACTTCTTGGATAATGAGTTGATGTCGACAAGAAGTGACCTGTCGCAGGAAGGCCTTAATGTATCCCACATCAACGACACGAAACGAAGCAAAATGATTTTCTGGAGGTGAAAACGATCTAATGATACAAGTTTCAGGAATGGTGGCCATGAAAAATGGAGGGTGAAGGTATTGTAGTGGATGAGGTATTAGCTGGATGGTGAATTCTCTAAATAACTTCTCTTGAACATATCGACAACACTTAGATGGATTGGTAGCATTAACCCCAAAACATGGATGGTATGGAGGACCAATGGTGATATGACCGGTGAACAGAATAACCCAACCCGACTCAATCATGGCGATGGAGTGATAGTGTCATGTTTAAGAGTGACCATAAAATTCTTCAAATTTTTCTTCCCTTTTTCCCCGCTCATTGCTAACTAGTACCTCTTTATTTTTATCAAGCTTGAGGAGGATAACATATGTTTGTTCTATAATTTTCCCTTCGGGCAAACCTGTCGCTATGTTTTAGCGAGCCTAGCGACAATGAAACTCATTCTTGTCTGGGTGGACAAGTTTGTCACTATTGTTTTAACGAGTTTAACGACAAGGATGACTCGGTCCTTTTCATGTTTAGAGAGTTTGAAAAGGAATGAAAAGGAAACTCCAGCAGTTCTTTTTCGTAGCATAATCCCTTGAGTCCAAAAAAGATTAAAATAATATGCAAGGGATGACTTTTTTATCGCTTTAGCGAGCCGAAAATACAAGTGCTCAATATTTTTGTGGGATAATCCCTTAGGTCTAAAAAGATTAAAATGTACAAGAGGGATGGTGCTTCCCCTTACTTTAACGAGCTAGAAAGGCCAATAGCTCGACAATCTTTTTATATTTAACGATTCTAAAAAGAGTTTAAAAGGGACTCGTTTTTTGAGGAACGAGTGGTGTTTTCGGGTAACAACTGGTTCTAGGTAAGCTTGGAACTTCTCCAAACATGGTGGTGTGAAGAGGGTGACTAACAGAACCACTCGTCGCATTTGATCCTGAAAAAGGTAAACAACCAAGTGGAAGTGTATGATCGGCCAAAAGAATGGAGGTGATGGTAGGAACACAACCAAGGTTCAAAAAGCAAATAGAATGGCAATCACAGAGGTCGTTTACTGAAGACGGGTTTATTTTTTTAATGAGCTTGAACCTTGCGTTAACATATGCTCAGTGGCAGGTTTATTTTTAACGAGCTTGAATCTTGCGGAAACATTGCTCATACCAGTGGTTAAAGATGTCTCTCGTTGGTAGGTTCATTTTTTAGTGAGCTTGAACTCTACGATAACATATGCTCATTGCCTTTTTTTGTAGGCTAGAAATGACCAAACTACAAAGCTAAAAACACTAACAAGCTAAGGAACTACTGAGGTTAGGTAGGATGGTTTTGTCTTCCATCTAGATAAAACACTTCTTTTTCTTCATCCGCGCACTACAGACAAAGGTGAATGGTGGATCAGACTAATCACCTAACCTAAGAAGTTGAAACTAAAAAGATAAAAATGCTAAAAAGCTAAAAAATGAAATTGGTCGTTTTTCGCTTACATGAAAAGGTTTGCATGCCCCCAGGCATTGAGAAAAGGAGAGTTTCCAAGTAACCATATGGAAGTCACTGTAGTTAAGCAAGATTTTTTTTGTCAGTGGTTAGACAAGAACACTTCCTTGGATTTTTCCACATAGTGAACAAAGGTGAATGGTGTTTCAGACCGATCACATAACCTATTAGGAAAAGGTGTTTCAGACCAATCACATATCCTACGAGGAAATGGTGTTTCAGACCAATCACATAACCTATAAGGAAATGGTGCTTCAGACCAATCACATAACCTACAAGGAAATGGTGTTTCAGACGAATCACATAAACTATAGGGAAACCTATTTTTTCAGTGGACTACTCGCCGCAATCAGGGAAAAGTTATCTTTTCAACTGGGTTCGTCTTAAAATAGACAAGGGTGCATGCCCCCTAAGCTTCGTTACATTCACTAGACTACTCGCAGGAATTAGGTGGATGGAATGAAGGTTGAAGAGACACTCTTGATGCAATAGGACCATTTAGGGATAATGTTTGTCTTGAAGTTGTGTTTGAACCAGGGAATGAAAGCTGTTCAATAGTGACAATCTTGCCTTCATGTGGGAAACACATCACTCGAAAGAGCATTGAGACAATAGCTTCCATGTTGTAAATAGTCACGTCCAAGGAGTATATTGTAATCTAATGGTCCTTGGACTACCATCACGTTCAAGTGAACCGTTTTCCTTCTCAAATTGATTGGAAACTTAGGAAGGATCCCTAACGGTCGACTGGTTCCTTTGTTAAAGCCTAATAAATTTTGAGTAACAGGCATAAGCGATGGTGAACCAAGCGCTTTTCAAGCAGTTGAGGAAAGGATACTCACTGAAGCCCCTTCATCTATGATAGCGCCAGACACAATCATTTTGTACACTTTTACTATGATTCGGAATGGTACATTAGAAGGAAGGTAGGATCTTGCTAGTTGATTCCAATCAAAGGAAGCAACTAGACTGCTTGGTGGGGGTACCGAATAAACGGTTGAATGAACCCCTTGAGTAGTGGGAACAGGGGGATTCTCTTCCTGTTGTGAAGGAACGGGTGGATTCCCCCAAGTTCATCGGACTCTGAAGTGACAAAAATAATTTGAACAGTATCGTTCTCACTCTCTTTGGGAATGGTATCTTCTGAAGGTAAAACTGGGTCGACTGCCATCTCGACCTGTTAACTTTTTCTGGTATGGACTCAGAAAATTCACTTTCAACGATAGGTGTTTCAACCGACGATTGAGTCATGTCAGTCGAATTTTCAACTAGCGAAGGATTTGGTGAGAGTTTCTTGTATCTAGGTGGAAGTTGCTGCAGTGAAGCAGGACGGTTACGCAAGACTCTTTTGGCCTCATCCAAGAAAGGAAAATGGGGAAGGCGATGTTCTCCTTCGCATCATTGACATGGAATTTTTACCTTTCCTTTCTGTCCTGGAACTTCATTTTCACTAGTTGATGGTGTGTTGTCAACATGATCGTTAGAGGTTGATGACACCAGATGGTGTGAATGGGGAGACCATTCTCTCAAGATCTAAGGGATGCACAAACATTCTCGATGAAGGTGGTCCCCTTTGCAAATTATGTATGGAGATCTGGGTTTGGAAAGTTCGGTGTGCAGATTTTCACCAGATGTTGCATGGTTGCCCCCTTGCTTAATTGTCTTCTTCTTCTTATTCTCCTTCCCTTTCTTCTTCTTCTCATCCACTCGGTTACTAGCATCACTATTTTCACCAAGCAAAGAGGAAGAAGGGGAGGGAGAGACAAACAAAGAAGAAGGTGAAGGGACAACTTCAGTATCATCTGGTTGCTGATTTGATTACTAAGGAATCACGTTATTTTGAATGACAGAGGTTGAGAATAGCCATACTAGCAGGCCAATTGTGATTCCCGGAAGGGACAATGTAGCCATATATGGAGCACCAATATCTCCTCAAGAAGAGAAAGGACTAGGATTCCCTCCAAGAGGGATTCCTTGATTGGTGGACTCCATTCTCTCGTCCTAAGACCAATGAAGGAATAGGGATGTTATTCTGAATTAAATAAATTTTAATGACGCTTTGACACAACTTTGCTTTTTCAATTTTTAAGAGTCAAGAAAAAGCTAAAGATGACTCTAGCCCCCTTTGATTTTTAATGAGCCTAAAGTGACAAGTGCTCAGATGGACCTTTTCTTTTAAAGAGTCTAAAAGGAACGAAAGTGACTACTCTATAAATCTAGATAGAGGGATTACCATACCAATCGCAAAAATGTAATATACACCTTGGTGGCAAATTAAATAAAAATTACCAAGGACTTATGTATGGAAATCGATCTTCCCGAATGTTGTGTTCAGTGCATTGTGATCGATAGGACAGCAGACACGGCTTCTTGTGGATAAAGGATGTAAGCCTATTGTGGTCTCCCAATATATACTCGATGATACGTGGAGCACAAGTCTGTGCTAGTACTTGTCGTATCAAAGAGGAGGAATCACTCAACCTTCGATGAAAACGATAGTTACTAGATTTTACGACACCTGAACATGTCTCTAGCCTAGATTTCTAGATGTGTTGCATTAGGTTCCAAAGCGTTGTTAAGTTCATTGAGATTTATTTTAGAGTTGATCTTGTTTAGAAGTTTGTCTTTCAAGGTTCACCGCGTGATGTAGATGTAAAATTCCTAAATATGCAATCTAAAATGATAAACAATCGTTGTTTACTTCTTAGCAATGAAAATCCTACCAAGGAAAGAAGATTACGATTCTTTCAAACAGAGAGAAAAGAGCACACACTAAATGCACATTTCCTAAATTATCATTCACACACAGTATAAATGCAAATGCAAATGCATGTATTTTTTTCGTTCCCTTAATGTGAGGAATGCCAAAAAGGAAAACTAATTATAGATCTAAACTATTTTCTTCAAAGCGACATTTCAACAATTTCTTTTCAAAATGAAAGGAAGACTAAAACGACACTTTTCGATTTCGAATAGAAAATGCTTTCAACACTTCAAATATTAACAATTCAAATCAAATACATGACAAAATGTTCAATCGACTATCTAGAGAAGGAAGACTTTATGACACTCCTCTTTTTTGACACAAAACGACAACTATGACACTTTTTGCACCAAAACGACAATTTGATTTAATCTACTTTTTTACAAAGGATTGTAAATGATGGAAAAATACATAAAAAAAAAATTTACTAATCCTAATCAATGGAGGCTGAACTATGTAAATCAAGGAGGCTTCAGCAATGAGATATTGATCATAAGCAGCAAATCAACTAAATAGAGCTGAAAACAAGGACAAAAAACCCAAATTTCAAGGAGAGAAATAGGATTACTCAGTCATCGCACCTGTGCTTCACAGAAACAAGTATGCATCTCACTTGCTACACATGGGAGGTGTGATGCATACTAGTTTCCAGTGATAGACAGTGCGATGGGACAGGGAGCGAAATTGAGGTGGGTTTTTGCTCAAATTTGCAACTAAGTTCAGTGATTTAGGCTAAGCTATGATGGACAGTAAAAATGCAAAGTATAGGGGTATGATCTTGGGAGGTTACTGAGCTACCACAAGGGCATTTAGAATGCTTGTAAGTCAAATGTTCAGTTCATAAACCAACCTGGATATTGACTGAAGCAGCATTCATCTACTTTGCAATTGCATAGCAAGAGCAGTTCGAAGGCTATCTGGCTAACTTCAGGCTCCAGCTGTAGTTTATAAATCAAACAACAATAACAAACAAAACAAACTATTCGCTCCCCAGTGGAGTCGCCATTTTGTTTCCGAAAAAACTAGTGTCTTTTCGATCTGCTCGCCCCACTAAGATTGGTAGCTATCTTAGAAACAAACAATCAAAGCAATTTGCGATTTCCTTTATGTATGATAGATAAGAGAGAAGCAAAAGGACCAACCTAGATCTTCCGCTTGACTCCTTGCTTGATTTCTCTCTCCCTTGATAGAGCTTGCAACTCCTCTCCTACTTGTCCCGCTTAGAGAAAACATGTAAAAACAAAGTAATAAAACACCATCAAAGCATCTCGATCTATAATATCATAAACAATGCAGAATCAGAAATACATTGAACATACAATGGCATTCATAAATAACAAGATTCACAAGTACAAAATTGTATGGAGGAAAACTCAAAGAACTTTATTAAAATAGAACGGAGAATTACAACCCAGCTATCTGATCCAGCATCATCCTCCCAGCATCAAAGCCTTCTTCACCTCATGAAAAGCAAAATCACCCAACAATACAATGCTCTTTCTCAAAGACAAACTAACAACACTTCTTTACAAATTACAACATTTCAGCCTCTAGATCTCTCAGATGAGGGATCCATTTATAGATGTTTGCAAAGGTGTGAGTCCTCTCTGGGTTCTTTATTAGTGTCATTCCACTTGTAGTTCTTGGTTCCACTTGGAGATTTCATTGATCTCTTACTCATCCCTGGGCGAATTCAGAGAGGCAAATGTCATAGGAGAAGTTTCTAGAAGATTCCATGAGCATCCACTTAGCAAACTGTCTTGGACATTTGTCCATCCTCGTTCATCACAACCTATAGAAGGCCTCTTCAGTATGTGTCGCACCTAGCTATTATAGGAGCCAGTATGCATCGCATCTTGATAGTGGAGCAGTCAGTATGGTCCATTTTTGGCCAATTCTGAGAGGTTTTTCAGGTGGAACTTCTGGGGAATGATGTAATCAGTTGACTATGATCCTTTAGGGTATGAAATAACACTTTTAGGGGTTAAAGAGCCCTTGTTTTATTGACATATATGATTTGGGTTGCAGTGCCCAAATATGTCTATAACAAAAAAGGTGAAAAACCAAAGGGAGGTGATCACAAAATTATCAAAGATTAACTGGGAGGCATATTGGCAATTCCTTGTCAAACCTCATAGCCAAATTATGACGTTGAATTTTTCACTCAATTCAACACAAAGGATGTTGCCACCTCTCATGAATGCCATTTTCGCAGGACAGGTTAGGACGCAATTTGGGGCACCTCCTCAAGTGAAACCAATGGTTGATATATGTGATCTAAAGGAAACGTTGGCAAACAACAAGACATATTTATAACCTCTTCTCATCAAATCACTTTTATTTTTAGAGTTAGTTGCTAGTTAAGAGGAAGGTTGCTTTAAACCTCCTCAATATATTTTGTATAGTCTACTTTTGAACTTTAGTTAGATAGTATTTATACCCTTCTCATGCATTTAGAGAAGGGTCTAGAATTTTATCAAAAACATATGCAAAGAATGCACTTTTGTAAGTTTGTGAATTCCTTTATGAAATTATGGAACATGGTCATTACATTTTATTATCAAACTATTTTCCTTTGTTGATGCACTATTGTATGCTTGGAGAAAAATTTTATTTGAAGAAATGAGTTGATCTATGTCATTAGTCAAATGAGCAAAACCTTACACATATGGTACTTTTATCTTGTATGATCAGTTATGTTTTGTTTAATTAGTGATAAAATTTCATTTTCATGAATTATATATGGAATATGTTATTTTTGTTATGTGTTAATTGCACTACTATGTGATGCCTAGATGGAAGTATTTATTTTCATATATGATCATTAATATATGAAATATAGTTTATACATTTCTTTGACTAACTATCTAGTGAAATAAATTACCTTTACATGTTATCAACTCTATTTACTATCTAGTGAAATAAATTATCTTTACATGTTATCACCTCTATTTAATGCATGAATGATCTTTACTATCACATGTCAAACATATATTTTTTTAGATCGCATATCACACATAATACCCCGGGTTTATATTAGATTAAGTTAGCTAGAGATTTGCATGTTAGAATAGGTAATTTGATACTATTATTCTTATTGCAATCCTTTGAAAACCACCCATTCTCATTTTCAAACCCACTCTGGGAAACTGGTCCCATCATCCCCAGTCGGAGCCACCACATCAAACGGAAAAGGAGTTTCCTTTAAGGTTCGGACCGGGTGGTTATCCCCCATGTTGGAGCAGCAGAATTTTGAGGCTTCAACACAACCCCTCGTTGATTTTCCATGTAAATAAAATAATACCAAGGTCATGGGACATTTATTCCAAGATGAATGGTGGGAAAACATTATAGTGGGTATTACTTGTGGTTTTTTAATGGTTATGGAAATTGACAAAGGCATTGGAAAAGGAAAAGAGGAAATAATTGACATTTAGTTATGAAAATAAAGGAAAATAGGAGAAGAGGAAGGTGAATAGACACAAATTTGCATGCAAGGGAAATTAGAGTCAAAATAAAGGAAAATTTAGAAAATAGAGGTCTCAGTGATAAAAAGGCTTCAAAGAAATAATTACTAGTTTTTTTTTTTTTAGTTTTGAGTTGAGCTATCCTTTCATTCTCTCATTCTCCCATACCCTTGTGCACTTATAGAATTCTACAAACACTCTTGGACCACTCTAGCATTCACTTGGATTGGAGAAAGAAAGCAAAGAAAAGCAAGAAAGCATAGGAATATTGTTTCATCAGTGGATACATCTAGATTTATTTGCAGGTAAGATGTTGCACGTATGATATCCTTGTTGGTATTTGGATGAACTATATATGTGCGTGATTCCTTTGTTATGTGTTTTGATTGGAATGGAGATTTCCTTAGATTGAAACTGGTTTCAACCTTGCCTTGTGATTTCCTAGATAACCATGGTGTTGTTGGTTTCCCACTTGCTTTTCTAATTGGTTCTCAGGCTCCCTATGGCTATAAGTTTGAACAAATGCTCTGGAAGGCCTTAAACAACTTGGGTTAAGTTATTATGTCCTGGAACCTACAGGTTGGGACAAACGCTCTTGAGCCTTCTGGGTTGAGTTATTAGTCCTTAGAGCCTCAAGTGAAACAAACACTCTATACCCCTAATTTAGATGTCAGTTGAGTTACTAGTTCCTGGAGCATTGGAGAGGTTGGGTAGAGACTGATCTGGTTGATGTTAGTGATTTCTAGACCATATAGATGAGATCTCCATGGTTGAGGGTTGAGGTGGTTTTGCCTCTAGAAGCCCTGGTTGGTTTTATCCTCATTTCTCCAATGAGATACAACACTCAGGCTTGGAATATGGAGTGGGGGTGATTGGTTGAACGAAGGATTTGGTTCAATCCAATCTACGATTGGGTGGTATATGGAAGTTAGTGACTTGGTTGGCACATTCATATGTTAATAAGATTTATTTTCCTCAGTTATGCCCTATGAGTACTTGTATTGGCTATAATGTTGACATTATGAATGGCTTGTCATGGTTTCTATTCTAGTTATTTGTGTAGGTTTTAACCCTATACAGAAATTACCTGCATACGAATTCTTAAAACACAGAAAATAAACAATGCGAGAGCATAACGCATAAAACACATATACACAGAGATTTTCCCCTGGATCCCAAAACCGGGACTACCAACTTGATTTTTCATTATGTTCCTTTCAATGTTACAATACATATTTATACATGCCGAAGCATCCAATGCCATGGACTGAAAACCATCATGTCCAAAACCATGTGCAAAATCCATGCACAAAACCATAGGTAGGTAAGCCCAACCTAATATATGGTCCAAAAAAAATTCCCTGGGACGCTACCTCGAACCCTGTAGAGGGGGGCTACCCGCCCCCCTCAAACCCTCTGTGACCCCCCCACTGTGCAATCAGTGCAATGAAGGGGGGGCTCTTCCCCCCCTCTAACCCTCCGGTTAACTACATAGACTAGTCCTGGAAAGAATATAACACAACCCAACATTCTCCTACTTGTTGTTTTCTTTCCACAGGGGGCCACAGGAGAGCCTAGTCATTTATCCATCCCTGCAACCCCCATTGTTTCTCTACAAAAAGAGAACTTCTCAAAGCTCATAGATTTTGTCAATGCATCTACAATATTCTTCAAAGTGTCCACCTTTACTAGCAACACCCTTTTGTCTTCTATCATATCCCTCACAAAGTGATACTGAACATCAATGTACTTTGTCTTTGAATGTTAAGCAGGGTTCTTTGCCAGGAAAATTGCACTTTGGCTATTATAGCCTATCCTTATAGCTCCATGTACTAACCCCATACTTTAACACAATCTCTTCATCCAGACTGCTTCCTTGCTTGCATCAGTGGCTACCATGTATTATTCCTCTATAGTTGATAGTTCCACTACAAATTGTTTCTTACTCATCCAACTGACTGCACCTCCAAATAGGTTAAACACATACCCACATGCATATCTTCTCTGATCTAGATATCCAGCCCATTCTACATCAACAAAAACATCGATATCTAAAACTTTGTCAAATCTTGGTCTTCCTTGGTAGCACAAACCATAATCACTAGTGCCATGCAAATACTTGAAAACTCGCTTCGCTTCTGTCCAATGCTCCTTCCCTGGTTTTGACATAAACCTGCTCAATACTCCCACTGCATGTGCAATGTCTGTTCTAGTACAAACCATCGCATACACTAGGCTATCGACTACACTTGCATATGGAACACGGGATATGTCCTCTTCCTCTTCTTGTGCCTTGGGACACTGTTCAGCAGATAACTTTACACCAACAGGAATAGGAATCTTCACTGGTTTACTATCCTACATTTTAAACCTTTCCAGTATTGTCTCGACATACTTCCTCTAGTTTAACCAAAGCTTCCTCTTTGCTCGATCTCTTTTAATTTCCATGCCCAAAATATAGTTTGCAGGACCAAGATCTTTCATATCGAATTTGGAGGACAATTGGGTCTTCAAATCCTAGATAATTTCTTTGTCATTTCCAACTAGCAACATGACATCCATATACAAGACCATATAAATAACACGATCACCAATTAATTTAAAATACACATAGTGATCTACTTTGCTTCTGGTGAAGCCAAGTCCCTATATAAATGTATCAAATTTCTGATACCACATCCTTGGTGACTGTTTTAACCCATACAAAGACTTCTTTAACTTGCATACCAGTTATTTCTTATCCTTCATAGCAAATCCTTTAGGTTTTTTCATGTAGATCTCCTCTTCTAGATCCCTGTGAAGAAATGTTGTCTTCACATCCATCTGTTCTACCTCAAAATCAAAAGCAAAACCAATAGATAAAAGTAATCTAATAGAAGTTACCTTTGCAACAGGAGAAAAAATATCACCAAAATCAATTCCCGACACCTGGGAATAACCTTTTGCTACCAATCGAGCTTTGTATTTCTCCACCTTTCCTTCTGCATTTGTCTTCTTCTTGAACACCCATTTGTTGCCAATAGGTTTCCTTCCAGCCGACAACTCCACCAGATCCCAAGCCTCATTTTTGTGCAAAGATGCCATTTCATCAACCATGGCCTCTTTCTAGAGTTTTCCATCCTCTGAATCTACTGCTTCCTTCACAGTCCTGGGATCATCAGCAGTGATAGATAAAGGAAAATTTGAAAAAAAAGCAGATGGACTATACCTTTTTAGCTGGCTTCTTTCTCGAACTGATTTTCTCACACCCGGAGTTTTTGGCTCTTCATATTCTGATTTCTCTTCTGCTGTAGAGTCTGATTCTTCCTCCTTAAGCTCAAACTCTATCCTCTCAGGTTCCTTTGGTTGGATTTCATGCTTAATAAAATCTTTCACCTCTATGAAGACCACATCTCGGTTGTACACAACCTTCCTTGTTATTGGGTTCCAAAGCTTATAACCCTTTAAACCATGCTTATACCCAATAAAGATGTACTTTTCAGATTTACTATCCAACTTGATTCTTTTCTCCTTTGGAACATGTACATATGCATCATATCCAACTACCCTCAGATGTGAAAGAGAGGGTTTCTTACCAGTCCATACCTCTTGTGGAGTTTTATGCTTCTTGCCCTTTCCATCAATGTCTTGTTCATTCTTTCTGCAACTCCATTTTGCTCAGGTGTGTATGGAGTAGTCTTCTATCGTGTTATACCACACTTCTTACAGAATTCTTCAAATTACTTACTACAAAACTCTCCACCGTTATCTGTCCTCAACACCTTTATCTTCTTCTCTGTTTGGTTTTCCACCAGAGCCTTAAATTCTTTAAACCTATCAAAGACTTCAAATTTCTTCTTAATGAAATATGTATTCCTTGAGAAATCATTTATAAATGATACATAGTACACAAACTTACCCAGCGATGGAACCTTCACAGGTCCAAACAAATCACTATGCACAAGTTCTAATATTTGTTTCGCCCTCTTAATACCAAAGGGGAAACTCACCCGATTTTGCTTCCCATATACATAATTTTCACAGAAATCAAAATTCAGAGAGCTATTACTCATACCTTCTACCATACCATTACCATGAAGTATTTGAAGGCCCTTATCTCCAATATGTCCAAGCCTTTGATGCCACAGAATGGTCTTCTCTCCAGATACCACTAGATTTTCTGCTCCACTTTTAGGAACCACAGAACTGTTGCACCCTTCAACAATAGTGTTACCTTGTAGATTGTACACAGTTCCAATCCAAACTCCCCACATCAATACCAGTGCTTCCCAAACCATTGCAGGTATCCTTCTCGAACACTGTTTTTACACCTACATCATCCAGCATGCTTACAGAAATCAGATTTCTGGCCAATGCAAGAATATGCAGAACACCTGGAAGTGTTCTAACCCTTCTACCTTATAACTTCAACTTTACTTTTTTGTGACCAACGAATCTAACATTCCAGTCATCCCCCAAAAAGACATCACCACCCTCATATTTCTCATACTCACAGAACCACTCTCTATGGGGAGTGAAGTGAAAGGATGCACCTGAGTCAATCAACCATGCCTCATGATCTACATGTGTACTTGAAGAAGCCAAGTACACATCCCCGCCTTCATCTAAGGTAGTTTTCACCTCTGCAAAAGGAGCATCATCAGATCCCTTTCCTTTGTCAGGAGCTTTAGATTTACAGTCTCTTTTGTAGTGCCCTTCCTTTCCACATTTCCAGCACACCACCTTTACATGTTTTCCTGGAGATTTAGATCTCCCTCTAGATTAGATCTCCAACTCAATGACTTATTTTTGTTTCTATTCTGGGACCGTCCTCGTATAAACAAGGCATCACCATTATGGCTCTCCATATTTTTCCGTCTCATCTCTCCGTCAACAAGGATGAGACTATTTCATCAAACTGCAAGGCAGTTGCATTGCTACCTATTGCAATAACAGACTATCCCACGAATATAGTAGAGAACACAACAAACTTATACACTTATCTTCATCTGAAATTTTAATATCAATAGATAATAACTGACTTACCACAGTATTAAATGTGTTTAGATGCTCTGTCACCGAGTCTCCATCTTTCATCCTGAGGTTATACAGCTTTTTCCGTAGGAACAGTTTATTCACCAGAGACTTAGATTGGTACAAAGTCCCTAACTTGTCCCACAAAGCCTTAGTCATAGCTTCCCCTGATACATTCAGCAATACTGAATCTGAGACACACAATTGTATTGTTCTCTTTGCCTTCCAATCCAACTTCTTACATTCTTCATTGGACACTCTCGTTGGTTTAGTACCCGGATCTACCATGATCCACTGATTTTACCCACCAACATATCCTCCATCTTGATTTTCCAGAACTCAAAACTCTGAACATTAAATTTCTTGATCACTATCTTTCCATTGCTCCCCATATTCTTTCACCACGAAAATTGATCCCGCATATCTCCCACTAAACAAGGTCTACCACAAGCCCGAGCGAAACCCCTCAACAACAAATGCGTCCCCTTGAAGCCAAAACAACTATGATACCAAATGTAGGTTTTAACCCCGTACAGAAATTACCTGCATACGAAGTCTTAAAACACATAAAATAAACAATGCGAGAGCATAACACATATACACAGATATTTTCCCCTGGATCCAAAAACCGGAACTACCAGCTTGATTATTCATTATGTTCCTTTCAATTTTACAATACATATTTATACATGCCAAAGCATCCAATATCATGGACCAAAAACCATGGCGTCCAAAACCATGCACCAAAAACCATCTCATCCAAAACCATGTGCAAAAACCATGCACAAAACCATAGGTAGGTCCGCCCAAACTAATATATTCGTGGAAAGAATACAACACAACCCAACAATTTGTTGGTTACGTGTTGGTTATATGATGTACCCTATCTATGTGTAAGGCTCCTTCCTAGGGTCCTCTACCAGAACTAAATTCTCTAATTTCAAATACAATAAATGGGAAATAATTTATTTGCAACTTTTTAAAAAAATAATTTACCATTTAAATTTTATTCCTACAATTAAATAATGAGCATTTCATTTCAATCACTTACATGGGTAATCTATGAATAGACAAATACCTATCCTGATAGCCTGGTTGAAATACCCCTGAGCTCCTAATCCTGCTGAGATGCTCCTCCTGACTACCACTGGATTTACCTCCCAGCCAACTACGAAGTATTTCCTAGCCCAAGAGACCTCCACAGGTTCCCTAGCCCTCTGAGCCCAAGTCCAACCAAATGTAGCATGTGTCATGTTAGGTCATAAATCTACCTCAGGCTGAGAAAGGTACGATCTAGGGTAACATCAAACCAAGCTTAACCTGGTAACTAGCCCTACCAGGTCAGAAGAGGGCTCTCTCCTATCAATCTCAGCAAAAATGATCAATGAGGCTTGATATGACTTATGTGAAGACTGATTTTAGGCTAGGTATTTGTGCAAAAGAGTTTGATTAAATTTTGATGTTGTTTTGTTGGCTCAAATGGAAAGGTAGATTTTGGGTCTGGGGAATGAGGCTCAGTTTTGCATAGATCTCTATGCGGCAAGATAGGCAAATGATTTGGTACTTCAAATTGAATGAAATGGAGAGCATTAGATAGGTGAGGAGTTGAAGAGGGCAAGAAAACCTCAGGGATCCTCTTCAAACAGCTGAAAAAATAGATAACTAAACGAACCCTAGGTAGAGCACTGCAATTTCAATGGATTCTACCTTTATCCTTGTTTGTTTTAGTTAGGAAGAAATAAGAGAGAGAATGGAATACATAAAGCACAAATAAACTTACATTTACAGAATGAAACACAATATCAAAGAAAGATTCCACATGAATCCCATAGAGTGTTGCAAATCTTGGTTTATTCCTTAGCCAAAACAGCTGGAAAATGTATACAATGAAGCTCCAAGTTTTATCTAAAGTCCAACCATGTTAATGACTGAAAAATCACAAGATATAGACAAACAATCACTCATCCTAGACTTTAGAGGTCGAGATCATAAGTTTAGGAGCTATTCCAACTAATTCTAAACTGAGAACTATAAGTTAGCCAGTGGAACAACTTGCCTCTAGAAACTAGGGAACTGATTCATTCAGTTGCAAACCACTTTTTGATGGATGAATCTACCTCCATGAGTGAAAATTTAACATAATTACATCAAGATTCATCAATTTACATCAAATTACATCATAAGTTTGACATTAAGAAGGATAAAAGTCAAACTATCAAGAAACTAGGCGAAAAACAGAGTATTCTTGGTCAAACTGAGAAAAATTTCCCCAATGCGCTCCTCTGATTTCCCTATGCATAGTGCCTTTTTGCAGCCACTTTTGGAGGCCTTCGTGGTGTCCAAATTTGCTCCAAGTGAGCTTGTTGGAAAGGTCTACCTGTCTACTTTCTAGAACAAGTGGAATTTTTGAATTTAGCCTCCATTTTCCCCTCCCAAATTGAGTTCTCCAAACATTGCTTCCTGTGTGTCCAAATAGGGGCAAAAAGGTCATTTTTTGGGGTGTTTTTGACCCTTTTGGGGGCTCAAAACCTATCAAAATTTCTTGGCCATTGGTGAGAATGCATATTTTTTCATGAAAAATCCAAAAATGCTGAGTTTTCCTCAAAAAGAGGCCTCCATCAAAAGCGAGCGCCGGGTGGCATGGCGTATTGGGCAGAAAAACCTGTGTTTTGGCCCAAAAATTCCAAAAATGCTAAAAGTGTCCCAAATTTTTGAAATTTGGGCTGAGTGTTCTCCATCAAGTGCTGTGTTGGGCCAAGGAAGCCTCAGCCAATATCTGAAGTCTATCTTTCTCCTTTCGCCTCCTCAATGCCCTCTTCAACTTTGTCTTCCAGCTCTGATTCTTGCTTTGCAACTTTTATTTCTCACCATGTAATGGTAGGCCATATGTCTCAACCTTTTTTTCTCCCTGTTGGCCTTCTCTAGCAACCTTTCGAAGTGGATATTCACTCTCTCAAGCCAATATTCTCGATCAGCATTTATTTCTTGCTCAAGTGATGTGAGTTTCACTTTCCTCCTCTTGGCAGCTTGGCGGTTTTCTCGTATGTTTTGCAACTCCATAATGGTTTTTTGATCCTCTAGTTGCTTGTTTCTTTGCTCCAGGTACTTTATTATCCACATAGCTCTTTCTAAATTGAGGGACAAAGCATTGATGTCCATCTGTTGCTCTTGGATGATCTCCTTTAGCTTTGAGCTTTGTGGGCCCAAATCAGTGTCATCATCCTGAATGAGAATGAAATCGGTCTCCTGCTCACCTGAAGGCCCCTCATCATGTAATGGCCTCTTGCCCTTGTCCTAAACCTGCTTTGCTGATGAAGGAAGTGAGACCCCTTCCACCCCGGGTGGAGATAGTACTCACTTTGCTGCTACAAACAACCTTCTAGTGCCCTTTTGATAGGTGACAAACACCGGCACACTAGCGGTCTGTGTCTCATGAAAAGCTTCTGGAGGTACCTGAGGTGCCGTGAAGAACTCATGAGAAATGAAATCCTCCCATGAGATGTCCTGCAAACCAAGCTGATGCATGACCACAATTTTGATGAGTGCAAAATGATATATACTGTTACATTGCTGCTGAGGTTTCTTTTGTACTAGGGTGGTCATCTTCTCAATATTTCGGCACATGAAGTAGGGGAGATTCATCATTCTCACCCTGGTAAAGTGCATCAACAATCTGATATGATAGGCATATAGGCAAGAAAATCGGCCCTCACAACTGAAATACTTAATTATGAGTTTCATCAAGGGAGCATATGAGTCTTTCAGGTACCGAAAGGGAAAAACTCTACTGAGTTGTCTCAAATAATCGGGCTTGATGTATGGCTCATAATGTTCCTTGTCAATTTATTGCCTCTTATTCCATTGCTCTCCAACATTAGGAATGTCGGTGCTAGAGAAATAGACTCCGGTGTTAAGGTGAATGTCACACCAGCTAGAGTGGCTTTGCCATTATGTAGATGAAACACAAACAATCTAGCCAACTCATGATGGTACTGGACTCTAGCAACCATCTCACAGAACTGATAACAGGATTGGTGTTGGAAGCATGTGATAGCAAGAGAGTAGGCCTGCAGCTCGGCAAGTGAAGTAGGCTCCTCTCGTATATGTTTGCCACCCTTGTGAGGTCTCCTTGGTGCATGCATTTATGTAGGAGAGTCACTGTGTGTCTCTTCATCTCGGTCATAGGAAGGATCAAACTCCATGTTTGCTAATGTATGAGTTTTCTTGATGAATATGAAGATATTTATGGCGTTTTTAGTTTTTTGCCACCAAGGGTAAGAATATATGAGGGATTGTGGAGGGAGAGGGTATGAGGGGTTTTGGGAATGCTATGACAAGTTTTTTTTGGAAATAGGGGGTTTAGGGAATAGTATGTAAGCTTAGGGACAATAATTAGGGTTTGGGGATTTTAAAGTTAGGGTTTGGGAAAATGGGAATTGGGGATAGGGGTGAATGATTTTTAGGAATATGGGAATTAATGAATGAGTGGATGAAACTAAAAAATAAAACGAGGAGTCAAAGAGTGAGGGAGTGATGGAGTAGACTTGGTAGCAAAAACATAAATACAAACCCTAGGCAATTGTTTTTGAGCAAAATTGCAAAGAGGTATGGTTTGAGTTTTTACATACTAAACCACCATAAATTTTAAGAAAAACTCTATCACTAGCAAGGGAAAAACTCTAGACTTACTTGACACCAAAGGATTTGTAGGTTTTAACCCTATACAGAAATTACCTGCATACGAATTCTAAAACAAAGAAAATAAACAATGCGAGAGCATAACACATAAAACACATATGTACAGAGATTTTCCCCTGGATCCCAAAACCGGGACTACCAGCTTGATTTTTATTATTATGTTCCTTTCAATGTTACAATACATATTTATACATGCCGAAGCATCGAATACCATGGACGGAAAACCATCGCATCCAAAACCATGGACCGAAAACCATAGGTAGGTTCGCCCAACCTAATATAGGGTCCAAAAGAAATTTTCTCGGGGCACTGCCCCGAACCCTGTAGAGGGGGGCTACCCGCCCGCCTCAAACCCCCCGGACAGGGGGGG
>APFE030970459.1:134228-162427 GCA_000404065.3 Pinus taeda
AGCTGTGCATGATGATTTGCACAATCAATGGGATTGAGTAATGCCAATGAGGATTGTGTGGTTCAGCCAAGGAAATAAGAGTTTGGTGAGCCATTCTCATCAGTTCTTGAGCAGGTATTGAGCAGTGGAGGCAGGCAAGCAGTGGAAGAGATTTGGAGATCAGATCTGAGCTGTATTGTGTGTAAAAGAGGTGGAGATACTTGTGAGAAGTATTATGTTGTGTAATGTTACATGACTCAATCATTAATATACAGATAGTTGGGGTTTTTAGCGAGATGCTTTCCCCGGGATACATACTGTGTTATTGTGTGAATGCTCTTGATGTTTTATTGTTATTGATGCTGCTATATTGATGATCAACGTAGAGGAGCTTATGTATTGTGTATGTTTTCCGCAATAGTACATGATCAGGATAATCTCCATTGAATATGTGTTAAATTATTCAAAATTTCTACATTCATCCAGTCCAGATGTATCATCATCTCAGACATGAGAATTAGAGTAGACTCAGAAAGAACAAAACATATTTATAGTTTACAAGGAAATTAAGCAGAGGAATGAAGCTTTGAAATATTCCACTTATTTACAGTTCTAGAAGCAAACATCAACTTTACAACATGGGCTACCTTCTGCCTTTGACATTGAGAAGGGAAAGATGCAAATAGCCTTCCTCGAACCCAAAACCACTCATCCTAGAAATGATAATGATTACTCTAAATCAGTGTTTTCTTTTGATGAAAACTTAATTCATCCTATTGACGAGATTGATTTACATGAACAATCTGGTATGATGATATATTCTTCTCTCACAAATTCAGCTATAACAGCATCTAAGCTTCAAGCATCATTATAAAATATTCAGTTGAAGTTGAAGTTAGAAAAAATATCTTCCTTAGCTAAAGATACAAGGATCAAATCTTTAGAGGATTTAGTGATAATGTTGGGATATGATCCCACCAACACAAAAGCAGTAGAAGAGGTAATCAAGAGAAAGAATGCAGACATAGCTGCTTTGAGAAAATAACTTAGGATTCTTCTACAGAAGATCCATAGACTAAAGAAATAGGAAAAATAGAAAAACAGAAAGAGAACATGTTCAAAATCATAATTGAATAGAATGCACAAACATATAAAATGGAAACTAAAATTGAAAGGCTTTTAAAGGAAAATGAGCAACAGGGAATCCAAGAACAAAATGTTGTTATTTCAGCAGTTCCAGTGGCAGCAATTCCAGTTATAGCTATAACAATAATAACATCTACATCAACAATGACTTCAGCAGTGGAAACGCAATCAACTGGTTCAACAACATACCTTGAAAAAGAAATGGAAGATTTATCAATTAAGGGTTAGGAAATTGAGAAGTTGAGAACTCAGCTTAATAATTTACAAGAGAAAAAACTAAAGGTTGATAATGTATATTTATCAAAGTTGTAGAAGACACAAAATCTTACACAAAGAATTGAATTCTTAGAAAGCCAATTTGTCATAGCTGACACCATTACACATGCTAAGGAAAGTATCTGGATAGAAATAAATGAGGCAATCACTGATATATGGCCTTCAATTGAGATCATATTTGAGCAAGATGAACTAGTGCAAAGAGTCAAAGAATTAATAGAAGATGTGAGGGAATTTTGTTTAAAATCAGAAAATAAAATGCACTAATGAGGGTTTTGAATTCCAAAACCAAAGATGAACTAGAAGAATATAACATAGAGGATAGAACATAAACTATTTTGGAAGTGAGAAGGATTCTCACTAAGAAAAATTTGATGCTGCAACTAGAAAACAAGTTCCATAACCTCGAATCAAGTATCTAGAGGTTTCACATAAAATTCTCTATGTTACAATAAAAAGGACTACCTGGATTAAAGGGAATTGGATATAAAATGATTAATTTAGAAGAATATCAAAAACAAATTATATTCAATTGCCAAGGATAAATCCATATTTTCAAAGATTAAAGGTACAATCACAGGTAAATATTTAATGGAATGCCTCAATTATGATTTACTCATCAAGCAAGAGATAAATAATTTATTTTTGGTTAAACTAACTTTCAAAAAATACACTAAGGTGGATGAAATGTTCAGAAAATTGGTCAAATATACAATTTCAGATGAAGAAAGGTGGGAAGAATTATGTAAGTTACTGGAGTAAATGAGTCAGCAATCATGAGCAATTATCTATACCATAGTAGCAAATTAATCAGCCCACATCAACACCAAAATCCTTGAAAGTAGTGACAACAACTTCAACAGTTTTATTTCCTTATGTTTTTGCACTATTTTTATAAAAAAAAACAATTTTAGATATTTTTCAAACAAATCTAGATATTTAAGTCTAGGTATTTTGGGAAAAATTTGTATAAATATTTCCAAAATCGAATTATGAAGGGTTGAAGCCTTGGGATAAGTTTTTTTGAGTAGAATTACATGTATATGAAGTTGTCTGATATCAATAAAAGGATTCTGGATTTGCTTCAAACAACTTGTCATCTTTGTGAGTTCTTCTTAAGTTATTCATTTCATTTTGTTGTTTCTGCATGTATTTATTTTTATTGAAGAAATTTGGGTAAGATGTAACTAAATATTAGTCTACCTTAAATCCCCTATGAAGTTATAACATATTCCAAAGATTATTTTATTAGACTATCTGTCTAAATTAACTCCTCTACATTAATTAATTGCCACTTCTTCATAAACTTAAATGCATTTTGTTGGGTAGTGAACATAGTTTACTAGCATCTTTTTCTTATGATAATTTTAAATATTCTCTTTGAATATTTAAAACTCGTAGTTTCTTAGAATTCTTTCTTCCAAATCTTCTAAAATCTAAATTATTGTTTAGAGGTAAAGAATCAGCCCTTTCATTATATTAAGATAATTTAGGATGAAGTGCCTATTTACATAAGCTTAAAACATTGGTCCTCCATAAATTAAAAACAACAAAACATTTTAGATGCTTTGGCATAACTACCGAACCTAGAATTATCTTAGAGGATAACATTAGATTGGCATCTTTGCCAGGGAACGAAATTTGAATCATTTTCCCTGCGACAACGATTAAGATTTTCCTTTAAGGTGAATAAAGTATTAGCATGTTAAAATATTTCACATGGTGACTTCTGACAAGCCAAACTGGCTTCTTCCAGACATACCAGATCTCATTCTGACCCTGGACTTTATTCTCCGTTATTAGATCCAGAGAGGTTGGTAAGAGAAGCTTCTTTAAGAAGAAGATTAGAAGCTCCTACCTATTCTTTTGTACGAATACAAGTTGAAACTGTTTCAGCTACTTATCCTTTTAGGTTTGTTCCAATTCTCTCTTAATTGTGTGACTTACCACCAAAGGTATCAAAATTTTTGTTCAGAGGAGTTGATCTATAGTCAACCCTTTTATTCCATCAATTAGAATCATATAAAATCCATGAAACCCTTTCAGAATCAACTAAGTCAGAAGAAGAGTTAGATGTACAACTACTTGAGTTAAAACCTAGTGATTTTATCTCACCAACTGTTCATACTTTTGCATCTACTTCTCCCAAACCCAAGGACTCTTTTTCTGTCTATAAAAATCCTTTATTTGAAACTGAAGGAAAATTTGAACCAAAAGTGCAGAAGTTAATTATTCAATCACCATTAATAAAAAATTCAAGAGGTCCTCTGCCTTCATCTCCACCTCCATCTTCTCCTAGAAATTCATCTTTATCTATAACATCTTCTACAGACCCATCCTAATCTTCAAGTATGGTTGGTTTTCATCATATCATTCAAGATAGGTATGCTACTTTACATCTCCCTCATCAACTTAATAATTTTCTTGATGGGTATTTAAAACATCTACCCAGATTTAATGAAGAAACTTGTTTATCTATTGAAGATCACTTAGTTTCCTTCTTGGACTTTGTTGATAACATGAATATTGAGCATGAAGATGTGTACATGAGATTGTTTGTTCAATCACTTGAAGAAAATGTTAGAATTTGGTTTAGACAACTAAGAGAAAGTTCCATTCAGTCTTGGAATAAGTTAACCAACATCTTTAAAAATCAATGGGGGGTTAAAAAGGATCCGATATATTTAGATACAGAGTTTGTAGAAATGAAGAAAAATCATGGTGAACCCATAGATGATTTTATAAAAAGGTTTAACAAATTTTATTGTAAGATGCCACCTTACTGTAAACCACCAGTAACAACAGTTAAAGTTATATTCTCCAAAGCTTTTGAAGATGATTTCACAGTCATGCTTAGAGAAAGAAAATCTATCACCCTTGAATACATGGACACAAATGCCATAGAAGTTGAAGCGAATAGATTAGCATCAGCTAAACTTAATGCTAAAGCAGAAAAGGTTGAAAGAAAAATGAAAGCTAGATAAGAAGGTTCTTCATCAAATAGTAAAAGCGAATATCAAAAGATAGATGAAATCACTTCACTGCTTAGAAATATTTCAAATATGATTTCAAAAATGGATGCATAACCTAGGACAGTTCAAAAAACAAAAAATAGACCTCAAGCTCAATATAGGAGACCTCCCCAACCCCAAATTTTGTAAAGACCTAATATTGACCAGCAAATTCAACCTCCACTAATGATTGATGATCAGGAAGATGAAGACATTGACCCTCTAATTACCAATGACATCAATAATTTTGATCATTCATCAATTCGCTATTCCATTGTCCATCTTCCTCAAAATCAATTCCCACAGCAAAATCCAGAAAATTCACAAGTTTCAAAATATCATGCATTTTTTGAATTCTTAATTGTAGAATTAAATAGAAGATATGATTTAAGACCAAGACTAGGGCCTGGTAGACCTTCTAAAAATCTCATTGTAAATGAACCACCAATTAAAACCACTGAAACTAAAACAACAATTCAACCATTGAATCAACCAAATGAACCGAGTTTAATTGATAAAATTGTTCTAACTACTTTCAATGTGGAAAGAGAATTAGAAAGGGTCAAGATACCTATTCCTTTGTCTGAACTTTCCAAAAATCCAGGGTAAAAAAACCAAGTTTCTAAATGGATTCAATCTTCAAGTGTTGATGCTGAAGGAGATGTAATAAGCTTGCAAGATGAAAAACCTTCACTGATCTTGGTCCCAGCTCTAATATGATTGATGAAAATGTACCACCTTTTTATGTCACTTTAAAAGTTCATGAGTTTATTTTATACAATTGTATGTTAGATTATGGAGCTTCCAATAATATGATGCTTAAAGTGATCATGGATCAACTTCAATTATAGATCTCTAGACCTTATCATGATCTATATACTTTCGACTCAACGAAGGTACCTTGTCTTGGACTTATAAAAGACCTAGTTGTCACTCTAAAATAAATCCCTGTTAAGAGTGTAGTATTAGATATTGTAGTTACAAATATTCCTCCTAAATTTGGTATGTTATTATCTAGATCATGTTGTGCCAAATTAGGAGGAAGTCTACAAATGGGCATGTTTTATGCTACTATTCATGTATATGGAGGTGAACAGCTTATCTTATACAGGGAGGTTAGATTCATTAATAATATTTGTTTAGATGTTGAAGCAATAAATCATCCAATTTATGCAGTTGATCAAGATTTTGGATGTTTCACACTACCATCAAATAACTTACAAAACACTTAGCTTAGCATTGAACAGATTGTGGATAAACCTAAGGCTGTAAAAATTGATATTTGGAAACTATACTTTGATGGAGCTTTTTCAAAAGAAGGAGTTGGTGTTGGTATTGTACTTATTTCACAAGATTTGAGAACATAACCCAATCCTATAAGTTAGAATTTTATGTTACAAATAATGTAGTAGAATATGAAGCTTTACTTCTAGGATTGGAATTATCCAAAAGTCTTAAAGTGCAAAATCTAAGTGTACTCAATGACTCATAACTCATTGTTAAACAAGTAAGGAATATTTGTAAAAAAAAACACCCAAACTTAGATCTTACATAAATGAGGTATGGGATTTAGTGGATAATTTCTTTCAGGCATTTAACATCATTGTTATTCCAAGAAATCAGAATATTCATGCAGACTCTTTAGTTGTTTCAGCTACTTCTTTTAAAATTTCCGATCAAATGGAGCTACAATATCAGATTCAGGTAAAATACAGACCCTCAATTCCTCATAGTCTTAAATATTGGAAAATATTTGAAGATGATGAACAATTAAAATTGTTTTTGCAAGTAATTGATGAATTTTCAGCCTTACAAATTGAAGAACAACTTGATGATAAAGAGTTAAATAAGGAAAATGAAACTTCACAATTAAACTAAAAAATGGTTGATCATAACATCATTTAGCTTCCCAACAATTTCATCCCAAAGGGCTTAGTTCCTCTTGAAAAATTGTTTGACCACAATGATGTTCCTAAAAGCCCATTTTGAGATTCACCTCAAGAAGATATAGAAGAATGCAATATTGGAACTTAAGAAGAAACCAGAAATATTAAAATTTCTGCATCATTACCAAAGGAAGCAAAAGATAAATATCTGAGTCTCCTTAAAAATTACAAAGATGTTTTTGCTTGTTCTTGTGATGAGCTAAAAACATATGATACAACACTCACTAAACATAAAATTCCTCTAAAACCAAAAGCTAAACCTTTTAAGCAAAAGTTAAGGAAACAAATTCCAGTCTTGCTCCCCACAATTGAAAAAGAACTTAAAAAACTACTAGATGCCAAAATCATAGTTCCCTTAAGATATTCCAAATGGATAGCAAATTTGGTTCCAGTAAGAAAAGAAAAAGGTGAAATTAGATTGTGTGTGGATTTCAAGAACTTAAACAAATCATCCTTAAAGGACAATTATCCATTACCCAATATGGATCAATTACTTCAAAAAGTTTCAGGTTCTAATAGAATTTCTATGTTAGATGATTTTTCTGGATACAATGATATCATGGTGAGCCGAGAAGATAGCGAGAAGACAACATTCATAACTCCTTGGGGTATATTCGTGTATGCAAGGATGCCTTTTGTACTAACAAATGTTGGAGCTACTTTCCAAAGAGCTATGGATTTAGCATTTGTCGGTAAGATTAATAAATTTGTTGTCATTTATCTTGATGATCTAACTTTATTTTCAAGTTCTAATAAAAAACATTTAAATCACTTGAGAAAGGTTTTTGATAGGTGCAGGAAATTCGAGATATCACTAAATCCAAACAAGTCCATGATTGCAATAAAAGAAGGAAAATTACTTGGTCATATTATTTCAAAGGAAGGAGAAGTCATTGACCCAAAGTGAATTTCAACCATAAAAGCAGTTTCAATACTAAGGAATAAAAAGGAAGTTCAAGCTTTTCTCGGGAAAATCAACTTCTTAAGGAGATTTATACCAAACTATGATGAAATAGTTAAGGATATTACTAATATGCTGAGAAAAGATCATGAAGTCAGGTGGGAAGTGCAAGCAAGATTTTCTTTTACCCAAATCAAGAAATCTATTTCTGAAGCCCCAGTATTAGCCAATCTAGACTATTCTAAACCTTTTACAATTTTCTATTTTGCTTCTAAAAACACCCTAGCTATTGTCCTTTTGCAAAAGAATGAAAATGGAGATGATCATCCTATTTCCTTTTTCAGTAAAGTCATGAGAGACGCTGAGTTGAAATATGATATTATTGAAAAACAAGCTTATGCCTTAGTTCAAGCCTTAAACGCTTTTAGAGTCTATATCCTTCATTCTTCGATTATTTCATATGTTCCAAACAATATTGTTAAAATTGTATTATCATACCCTAATACAGATGGTTGAAGAGGAATATGGATCACTAAGATATTATAATTGGATCTTATTATCAAATCTACAAAGTTGATAAAGGGTCAGAGTTTAGCCAAACTTTTAGCTCAATCCAATTTTAAAGTTTTGGGGATAAATTCTATGCAAATATTAGCAAAGAAGAATCCACAAGAAACTTCTCAAATATCAGTAGAGAAGAATCCACAAGAACCTTCTCAAATATCAGCAGATAAGAATCCACAAGAACCTTCTTAAATATCAACACATAAGAATCCATAAGAACCTTCTCAAATATCAACAGAGAAAAATCCACAAGAACCTTCATCTTCAGCTGAACCAATTCCTATTCCACTCCACATTGATGAGAAATTTCTTCTTTCAGAATGATACACTAATATTGTGCATTTTCTTTGTGATTTTGAGTATCCACTTGGATTCACAAAGAAGCAATGCAAAACACTCAAGTTAAAGGCCATAAAATATTTCTTCATCAATGCAAATCCATATTGGAAGGATCCACTAAACATCCTTTTGTTATGCTTAACAGAAAGTGAGATAGAAGGAGTTATAAATCAATTTCATACAGGTATCTGTGGTGGTCATTATGTTTGGAGAGAAACACCATACAATATTTTAAGAGCTGGGTTTTATTGTCCAAAATTATTTTCACAAGTAGGAGTAAAGGTTCGAAGCTGCATACCATGTCAAATTTTTTTCTGGAAAGCAAAGATTAGCAGCACTCCCTCTGGTTCCAGACCTAGTTGAAGAACCTTTCCTATAGTGGGGATTATATTTTATTGGATATATTCATCCAACATCTAGCAATCAACATAAATGGATTTTAACTGCCACATATTATTTTACAAAATGGGTAGAAGCTATATCAATCAAGAATGCTACTGATACTATTGCCATTAAATTCATTGAAGAAAAAATACTATCTATATTTGGATGTCCCCAACAGATAGTTACGGACAATTCATTGGCATTCAAAAGTATTAAAATGATTGAGTTTTGCCAAAAATATCAAATTATACTACATCATTCTACCCCTTATTATCCTCAAGGAAATGGATTGGTAAAGTCTTCAAACAAAATTCTAGTCAAAGTCATTAAAAAGGTAATTGCAGATCATAAGAGAAATTGGGACAACCATCTTAAGTATGTAGTTTGGGCAAATATAATTTCACTAAAGAGATCAACAGGAAAATCACCTTTTCACCTTGTTTATGGTACCGAGGCCATTTTTCCTACAGAACTAGATTTTCCTGTCATGAAATTCTTACAAGAAGAAAATGAAGAACCCAATTATTTCTCTAGGAGAATCAATCAGATTATAGAACTTAATGAACACAATTATGAGGTCCAATATAAGCTTCGAAAATATTAGAACAAAATGAAAAGCTTGTTTGATGGAAAGGCTAGAGAAAGAGATTTCAAAGAAGGAGATTTAGTACTAAAATGGGATGCTAGAAGAGAAGACAAAGGAAAAAATGGAAAGTTTGATAATCTCTGGTTTAGACCTTTTACCATTACAGAGGTTAAAGGAAACAATATTTTTTTCTTACAGAACTTAGAAGGGAAATATTCTCCATTGTGTATGAATGGAAAATATTCAAAACATTATATCCAGTACTGAGATTCCTTCGGTCATTCATCATTTGTACATTACCGGTTTGTTCCATTTTCCTGAAAGTATGGTTGTTTTTCAACAAAGACTCCATCAGCCCGAGAAGAAGGCACTTGGATCTGCATGTTCTCTACATCCTACAAGAGGAAGAAGTGCCCAGTTGGAGTCAATGTTGTAACATTAATTGTTTTGATAAGTTAGATGTTTTTTATGAAAAATATATATAAATATATTGTGAAAAAGATATATATATATATATATATATATATATATATATATATATTACCTTTTACTGTCGGTCAGTGATGGTAGAAGAGGACCTCGTGGACTACGAGGAGGACCTGATGCCCGAACAAGAGATATAGGCTCATCAAGCTGGCCCCGACACTGGTCCTAGGCAAACAGAAGCTCTTCGGGCGACAGGTGTACTACAGACACCGCAACACACACCTTCCATTGGAAAAGGGTCCCCTCCTACTATTAACATTGAAGACCTCCCCGGATTAGAATGCCCTCCACTCTCACCGGCTACCTTAAACCTGCTCGGCACCAGTCTACTGGCCTCACCCACTTTCAACTCTCCCCTGGCTCTATTTCCACATCCTTCCATGCCACTGAACGCATCTTCCTACTCATTCGCTCCGGCTGGTCCTTCGAACCCCTTGCACCCCACTCAATCCTTCGCGCACCCGGGCTCCTGCAATAATAACCCTCTCGCACCGATAAGATCTGGATGTTTCAGCTCGCCCAACCCAAACCCTAGACCTGCATTATATACCCCTCATAGCTCCTCGGAAGCGTGCAGAAGTTTACTTCGGGACCACCCTACGGGCCGACGCATGGACAAGCCCAAAAAGGGTCGGTGACTTAGAGCGGTGGACTCAGACATAAACCTGACTTTTGGTGAAGACATACCTATGGTAGATGCTTTGGACATGGCGAGGAAGGTACTTGTTGGGCAAGTTCGTGGCAGGAACTATTCAGTGGAGCGTCTCCGTCAATGGACCATGGAAATATGGGGCTCCCTGTTGAAGGAACTACCTGTTTTTAGGGTTTTCGCTAGAGGTTGGTTTGCCCTCCACTTTCATAGGGAGAAGTACACGGATTGGATTCTATCCCGCTACTGGCATATAGAGTTATCACCTGTACTACTCAAGAGATGGGATCCTCTCTTCGATCCAGAGCGTGAGCAGTTGGGCACAGGACCTATTTGGGTCAGACTTCCTAGTTTACCCATGCAGTTATGGACCCCCCAGGTATTCAAACGCATCGGCGATGCACTAGGGACTTACCTTTAGCACGATCAGTCCTATGAAAAAACCGGTATTATGACCATGACAAAGATTTTGGTCCACCTTGATACCAGGGAGGGACTTGAAGAAGAGATCACATTACACAGGTGACATTTCTCTCGTAGATAGATCCTTGACTATGAAGGAGTCCCTTTCCGTTGTAGGAGGTGCCACAAAGTGGGTCACCTATACAAGGATTGTCCGCTACTTTCATCGTCAGCATCAGAGACCTCTTGAGGGGCAAAACATCATCTCTTAGAGGAGCAGAACTTGTGTGACCAGCAACAAGGATAGGCACCACCAGAGGCTACAGTTGGGGTGACTTAGAAGGCAAAGAATTCGTAAAATACTCCTCCCTCTCCACCTCGTATGTGCTCCAAATCAACTACGGGATCGGCTCCACATCCGAGTAATGAATCTATTCCCATAACCTCTGTATTTTTATCAGATGTTATGAATACTTCATTGCATTCACTATTTACCCCTCCTACCACCTCTTACTGTTCTATCCCCACCATCTCTTGTGCCATTAGCCCACCTCCCCCCACTTTCTCTACTACACCTACATTACTCTAGGATAATTCCACCCCTCCCAACATATACATCCTCCTCTTCTGGGATGGGATCACATCCTTACAACCTCAGATCCAAATAACGGCATATTTCTCCTCAACTTGGCTTGGGCTCCTCCCCTGGAAAGAACAAAACAAAGCCCACCAGAGGGCACCCATCCAAGATCAAAACAGCGATCAGAACAGTAGTGGTTGATGTGGTGCGGGGTCGACAATCCACTATTGAAATGGCACTTAGAGCATCTGAGCCCTTTATCCCTATTCCTCCATGATCTGGCTCTCCTTCAACTGTAGGGGACTAGCCAACCCCAATAAGAGATTGGCTCTGAAACATCTTTTACACAACTCCAACTGTGACATCCTTCTTCTCCAGGAAACCCTTGGTCAATCTGACATCATATCCAAAACCCTTCACTCCATCCTACCGGGCTGGTATTTCCAGGGATTGGATGTGGTTGGCAGATCGATAGGTCTTGCTATGGGAATCAACCCTAGAACTATCAAGCATATTTCATCCTGGGGCGGATTTGGTTTCATTGGTATGGATATTTTTGCGAGTGAATTGGGGATCCAGTTAAAGGTGATTAATATATATGCTCCTAACCAAAACAGACTTTAGTTTTGGCACACCATGTTAGACCATTCTCTTGTTATGAGTACCACCATCATCGGTGGAGATTTAAATTTTTCATTGGGGATGGAGGTGTTAGTGTCGGTATCTTCATCCCTCCATCAGTGATCAAAATTCTCTTTTTGCATGCATTTTAGGTGTCTCATCCGATCAACTGCATTCCATTAGGTCATGGATCATCTGATGGTAGTGGTTCTTTGTCAATTTCCCTCATGCTTTTCATCTCCTGGCCAATTTCCATATGTATAGATCATCGCTGTCATTTTTATTTCATTTCAGTTGCAGAAGTCATTTTAGGGTTTCAAGTCTCATTAGGTCTAGGTTTGCCACCATGATCTTCAAAAGCTCAATAATAGGCTAGCAGTCACATGAGGATGTTCAATAAGTTCATAAAATCACAAATTTTACTGATGATTTTCTCCATAAAGGGTTTTTACCTCAAAACTCTGTTTTGAGGTGAAAACAGGGTTTTTCCATTCCATGTAAAAATTTCATGTAATTTTAATGTTTTCATATGTAATAAAACATCATCTATAACCCTGGGTCACCTTGCCAAACTCCAGCACTCTAGCTACTACAAAGAGACAAGAAAATCCAAGCATTAGTCTATCAAATGACAAAAAGAGAGCCAAACTGCAAAATAAGGTTTTTAAAAAAACAAAGTGAAAAGCAACTTTAGAAAGTGAAAAACAACAAAACATTTTAGATGCTTTGGCACAGTTACCTAACCTAGAATTATCTCAGAGGAAAACAACTGTAATCCTTTAGGCTATACACTTTTTGAGCTTCTAGCATAGTCCATTTGGGAAGTCTAAAAGAACGCTAACTCTAGGAGTTCCAACTACCCTCAAGGATCTTCTAGGAACCCCTCAAGCCTCACACTAGGAAATATTAAAATGATTAATTTAGAAGAATATCAAAAAGAAATTATATTCAATTAGCAAGGATAAATTCATTTTTTCAAAGATTAAAGGTACAATCATAGGGAAATATTTTATGGAATGCCTCGGTTATAATTTACTCATCAAGCACGAGATAAATAATTTATTTTTGGTTAAACTAACTTTCAAGAAATACACTGAGGTGGATTAAATGTTCAGAAAATCGATCAAATATACAATTCCAAATGAAGAAAGGTGGGAAGAATTATGTAAGTTACTGGAGTAAATGAGTCAGAAGTCAATAGCAATTATCTACAGCATAGTAGCAGATTAATCAACCCACATCATCACCAGAATCCTCGAAAGTAGTGACAACAACATCAACAGTTTTATTTCCTTATGTTTTTGTAGTATTTTTATAAAAAACAGTTTTAGATATTTTTCAAACAAATCTAGATATTTAAGTCTAGATAGTTTGGGAAAAAATTGTATAAATGTTTTCAAAATCGAATTATGAAGGGTTGAACCCTTGGGATAAGTTTTGTTGAGTAGAATTACATGTATATGAACTTGTTCAATATCAATAAAAGGATTATGGATTTGCTTCAAACAACTTATCATCTTTGTGAGTTCTTCTTAAGTTATTCATTTCATTTTGTTGTTTCTACATGTATTTATTTTTATTGAACAAAATTTGGGTAAGATATAACTAAATATCAATCTATCTTGGATCCACTGTGAAGTTATAACATATTCCAAAGATTAGTTTATTAGATTATATGTTTAAATTAGCTCTTCTACATTAATTAATTGTCTCTTCTTCATAAACTTAAATGCATTTTGTTGGGTAGTGAACATAGTTTACTAGCATCTTTTTCTTATGATAATTTTAAATATTCTCTTCTAATATTTAAAACTCGTAGTTTCTTAGAATTCT
Organism: Pinus taeda; assembly: GCA_000404065.3. NCBI lineage: Eukaryota > Viridiplantae > Streptophyta > Pinopsida > Pinales > Pinaceae > Pinus > Pinus taeda. Next base: position 147,932 of record APFE030970459.1, read on the forward strand.
TCCTTCCAAATCTTATTAAATCTAAATTATTGTTTAGAGGTAAAGAGTCAACCCTTCCATTGTATTAACATAATTTAGGATACAATACCTATTTACATAAGCTTAAGACATTGATCCTCCATAAATTAAAAACAACAAAACATTTTAGATGCTCTGGCATAATTACCTAACCTAGAATTATCTTAGAGGGTAACATTAGATTGGCACCTTTTCCGGGGAAAGAAATTTGAATCATTTTCTCTGCAACAACGATTAAGCTTTTCCTTTAAGGTGAATAAAGTATTAGCATGTTAAAATATTTCACCTAGCGACTTGTGACAAGCCAAACTGGCTTCTTCTAGACATACCAAATCTCATTCTAACCCTGAACTTTATTCTCCATTATCAGATCCAGAGAGACTGGTAAGAGAAGCTTCTTTAAGAAGAATATTAGAAGCTTCTACCTATTCTTTTGTACCAATACAACCTGAAACTGTTTCAACTACTTATCCTTTTAGGTCTGTTCCAATTCCCTCTGAACTGTCTGACTTACCACCGAAGGTATTAAAACTTTTTTCCAAAGGAGTTGACCTGCAGTCAACCCTTCTAGTCCATCAATTAGAATCATATCAAATCCATGAAACCCTTTCAGAATCACCTAAGTCAGAAGAAGAGTTACATGTACAACTACTTAAGTTAGAACCTAGTGATTTTATCTCACCAATTGTTCATACTTTTGCATCTACTTCTCCCAAACCCGAGGATATTTTTTTTGTCTATACAAATCCTTTATTTGAAATTGAAGGAAAATTTGATCCAAAAGTGCAGAAGTTAGTTATTCAATCACCGTTAATAAAATTTCAAGAGGTCCTTCGCCTTCATCCCCACCTCCATCTTCTCCCACAAATTCATCTTTATCTACAACATCTTCTACAGACTCATCCTCATCTTCAAGTATGGTTGGTTTTCATCATATCATTCAAGATAGGTATGCTACTTTATAGCTCCCTGGTCAGCTTGATAATTTTCTTGATGGGTATTTAAAACATCTACCCAGATTTAATGGAGAAACTTGTTTGTCTGCTGAAGATTTCTTATTTTCCTTCTTGGACTTTGTTGATAACATAAATATTGAACCTGAAGATGTGTACATGTGATTGTTTTTTCAATCATTTGAAGGAAATGTTATAATTTGGTTTAGACAACTAAGAGAAAATTCCATTTGGTCTTGGAATGAGTTAATCAACATCTTTAAAAATCAATGGGGGGTTAAAAAGGATCCGATATATTTAGTTACAGAGTTTGCAGAAACGAAGAAAAATCATGGTGAACCCGTGGATGATTTTATAAAAAGGTTTAACAAATTTTATCGTAAGATGCCACCTCACTGTAAACCACCAGTAACAATAGCTAAAGTTAGATTTTCCAAAGCTTTTGAAGATGATTTCACAGTCATGCTTAGAGAAAGAACACCTATCACCCTTGAAGACATGCACACAAATGCCATAGAAGTTGAAGCTAATAGATTAACATTAGTTAAACGTAATGCTAAAGCAAAAAAGGTTGAAAGAAAAATGAAAGCTAGGGAAGAAGGTTCTTCATCAAATAGTAAAAAGGAAGATCAAAAGATATATGAAATCACTTCACCGCTTAGAAATATTTCAAATATGATTTCAAAAATGGATGCAAAATCTAGGACAGTTCAAAAAACAACAAATAGACCTCAAGCTCAATATAGGAGACCTCCCCAACCCCAAATTTTGTAAAGATCTAACACTGATCAGCAAATTCAACCTCCATTAATGATTGATGATCAAGAAGATGAAGACATTGGCCCTTTGATTATAGATGACATCAATAATTTTGATCATTCATAAATTCAAAATGTCATTGTCCCTCTTCCTCAAAATCAATTCCCACAACAAAATCAAGAAAATTCACAAGTTTCAAAATATCATGCCTTTTCTAAATTCTTGTAGAATTAAATAGAAGATATGATTTAAGACCAAGACCAAGGCCTAGTAAACCTTCTAAAAATCTCATTGTAAATGAACCACCAATTAAAACCACTGAAACTCAAACAACAACAGTTCAATCATTGAATCAATCAAATGAACCAAGTTCAATTAATAAAATTGTTCTAACTACTTTCAATGTGGAAAGAGAATTAGAAAGGGTCAAAATACCTATTCCTTTGTTTGAACTTTCCAAAAATCTAGGTTATAAAAACCAAGTCTCTAAATGGATTCAATCTTCAAGTGTCGATGCCGAAGGAGATGTAATAAGCTTGCAAGATGGAAAACGTTCGGTGATCTTTGGTCCCATCTCTAATATGATTGATGAAAATGTACCACCTTTTTATGTCACTTTAAAAGTTCATGATTTTTTGTTATACAAATGTATGTTAGATTATGGCACTTCCAATAATCTAATGCCTAACGTGATCATGGATCAACTTCAATTACAGATCACTAGACCTTATCATGATCTATATACTTTCGACTCAACGAAGGTACCCTGTCTTGGACTTATAAAAGACCTAGTTGTCACTCTAGCATAAATCCTTTTTAAGAGTGTAGAATTATATATTGTAGTTATAGATATTCCTTCTAAATTTGGGATGTTATTATCTAGATCATGTTGTGACAAATTAGGAAGAAGTCTACAAATGGGCATGTTTTATGCTACTATTCCTATATATGGACGTGAACAACTTATATTATATAGGGAGGTTAGATTCATTAATACTATTTGTATAGATGGTCAAGCAGGGAATCATCCAATTTATGCAGTTGATCAAGATTTTGGATGTTTCACACTATCATCAAATAACTTACAAAACACTCAGCTTAGCATTGAAAACATTGTGGATAAACCTAAGGCTGTAAAAAGTGATATTTGGAAACTATACTTTGATGGAGCTTTTTCAAAAGATGGTATTGTACTTATTTCACAAGATAAAGCGAACATAACCCAATCCTATAAGTTAGAATTTGATGTTACAAACAATGTAGCAGAATATGAAGCTTTACTTCTAGGATTGGAATTAGCCAAAAGTCTTAAAGTGCAAAATCTAAGTGTATTCAGTGACTTAGGACTCATTGTTAAACAAGTAAGGAATATTTGTCAAAAAAACCACCCCAAACTTAGATATTACATAAATGAGGTATGGGATTTAGTGGATAATTTCTTTCATGCATTTAACATCACTACTATTCCAAGAAATGAGAATATTCATGCAGACCCTTTAGCTGTTCTAGCTAGTTCTTTTAAAATTCCCAATCAAATGGAGCTACAATAACAAATTCAGGTAAAATACAGACCCTCAATTCTTCATAATCTTGAATATTGGAAAATATTTGAAGATGATGAACAATTAAAATTGTTTTTGCAAGTAATTGATGAATTTTCAGCCTTACAAATTGAAGAAGAACAACTTGATGATAAAGAGTTGAATAAGGAAAATGAAACTTCACAATTAAACTAGAAAATGGTTGATCATAACATCATTTATCTACCCAACAATTTCATTCTAAAGGGCTTAGTTCCTCTTGAAAAATTGTTTGACCATAATGATGTTCCTAAAAGCCCATTATGAGATTCACCTCAAGAAGATATAGAAGAATGCAATATTGGAACTTAAGAAGAAACCAGAAATATTAAAATCTCTGCATCATTACCAAAGGAAACAAAAGATAAATATCTAAGTCTCCTTAAAAAATACAAATATGTTTTTCCTTGTTCTTATGATGAGCTAAAAACATATGATACAACACTCATTGAACATAAAATTCCTCTAAAACCAGAAGCTAAACCTTTTAAGCAAAAGTTAAGGAAAATAAATCCAATCTTGCTCCCCACAATTGAAAAAGAAATTAAAAAACTACTAGATGCCAAAATCATAGTTCCCTTAAGATATTCTCATTGGATAACAAAATTGGTTCCAGTAAGAAAGAAAAATGGTGAAATCAGATTGTGTGTGGATTTTAGGAACTTAAACAAATCATCCTTAAAGGACAATTATCCATTACCCAAGATGGATCAATTATTTCAAAATGTTTCAGGTTCTAATAGAATTTCTATGTTAGATTGTTTTTCTGGATACAATCATATCATGGTGAGCCCAGAAGATAGAGAGAAGACAACATTCATAACTCCTTGTGGTACATTCATGTATGCAAGGATGCCTTTTGGACTAACAAATGTTGGAGCTACTTTCCAAAGAGCTATGGATTTGCCATTCGTTCGTAAGATTAATAAATTTGTTGTCATTTATCTAGATGAGCTAATTGTATTTTCAAGTTCTGGTAAAAAAACATTTAAATCACTTGAGAAAGGTTTTTGGCAAGTGCAGGAAATTCAAGATATCACTAAATCCAAATAAGTCCTTGATTGCAATAAAAGAAGGAAAATTACTTGGTCATATTAGTTCAAAGGAAGGAGAAGTCATTGACCCAAAGTGAGTTTCAACCATACAAGCATTTTCACTACCAAGGAATAAAAAGGAAGTTCAAGATTTTTTCGGGAAAATCAACTTCTTAAGGAGATTTATACCAAACTATGATGAAATAGTTAAGGATATTACTGATATGCTGAGAAAAGACCATGAAGTCAAGTGGGAAGTTCAAGCAATATTTTCTTTTACCCAAATCAAGAAATCTATTTCTAAAGCCCCAGTATTAGCCAATTTAGACTATTCTAAACCTTTTAGCATTTTCTATTTTGCTTCTGAAAACACCCTAGCTATTGTCCTTTCGCAAAAGAATGAAAATGGAGATGATCAGCCTATTGCCTTTTTCAGTAAAGTAATGAGAGATGCTGAGTTGAAATATGACATTATTGAAAAACAAGCCTATGCCTTAGTTCAAGCCTTGAAAGCTTTTAGATTCTATATCCTTCATTCTTCGATTATTTCATATGTTCCAAACAATGTTGTTAAAATTGTATTATCATAGCCTCATACAGATGGTCGAAGAGGAGTATGGATCACTAAGATATTATAATTTGATCTTATTATCAAGTCTACAAAGTTGATAAAGGGTTAGGATTTAGCCAAACTTTTAGTTGAATCCAATTGTAAAGTTTTGGGGATAAATTATGTGATGCAAATATTAGTAGAGAAGAATCCACAAGAACCTTCTTAAATATCAGCACAGAAGAATCCACAAGAACCTTCTCAAATATCAGCAAAGAAGAATCCACAAGAACCTTCATCATCAGCTAAACCAATTCCTCTTCCACTCCACATTGATGAGAAATTTCTTCTTTCAAAATGATACAATGATATTGTGCATCTTCATCTTGATTTTGAGTATCCACCTGGATTCACAAAGAATCAATGCAAAACACTCAAGATAAAGGCCATAAAATATTTCATCATCAATGCAAATCCATATTGGAAGGATCCACTAAACATCCTTTTGTTATGCTTAACAGAAAGTGAGACAGAAGGAGTTATAAATCAGTTTCATGCAGGTATCTGTGGTGGTCATTATGTTTGGAGAGAAACACCATACAAGATTTTAAGAACTAGGTTTTATTGTCCAAAATTATTTTCACAAGTAGGAGTAAAGGTTTGAAGCTGCATACCATGTCAATTTTTTTCTGGAAAGAAAAGATTAGCAGCACTCCCTCTGGTTCCAGTCCTAGTTGAAACACCTTTCCTATAGTGGGGATTATATTTTATTGGAGAGATTCATCCAACATCTAGCAATCAACATAAATGGATTTTAACTGCCACATATTATTTTACAAAATGGGTAGAAGCTATACCAGTCAATAATGTTATTGATATTATTTCCATTAAATTCATTGAAGAAAACATACTATCTAGATTTGGATGTCCCCAGTAGATAGTTATAGACAATTCATTAGCATTCATTAGTATTAAAATGATTGAATTTTTCCAAAAATATCAAATTATATTACATCATTCTAACCCTTATTATCCTCAAGGAAATGGATTGGCAGAGTCTTCAAACAAAATTCTAGTCAAAGTCATTAAAAAGGTAGTTGTAGATCATAAGAGAAATTGGGACAACCATCTTAAGTATGCAGTTTGGGCAAATATAATTTCACCAAAGAGATCAACTGGAAAATCAGCTTTTCAACGTGTTTATGGCACTAATGACATTTTTCCTACACAACTAGATTTTCCTGTCATGAAATTCTTACAATAAGAAAATGAAGAACCTGATGATTTTTCTAGGAGAATTAATCGGATTATAGAACTTAATGAACACAAATATGAAGTCCAATATAAGCTTCAAAAATATCAGAACAAAATGAAAATCTTGTTTGACAGAAAAGCTAGAGAAAGAGGTTTCAAAGAAGGAGATTTAGTACTAAAATGGGATGCTAGAAGAGAAGACAAAGGAAAACATGGAAATTTTGATAATTTCTGGTTTGGACCTTTTACCATTGCAGAGGTTAAAGGCAACAATACTTTTGTCTTGCATAACTTAGAAGGGAAATTTCTTCATTGTCTGTGAATGGAAAATATTCGAAACATTATATCCAGTACTGAGATTTCTTCGTTCATTCATCATTTGTACATTACCGATTTGTTCCATTTTCCTAAAAGTATGGTTGTTTTGCAACAAAGTCTCCATCAACCCGAGAAGAAGGCACTTGGATCTGCATGTTCTTTGCATCCTATAGGAGGAAGCAGTCCCCAATTGGAGTCAATGTTGTAACATTGATTGTTTTGATAAGTTAGATGTTTATATATATATATATGTTTCTATAATATATATATATATATATATATTATATTATATATATATATTATTATATATATATAATATATATATATATAAAACAAAAGTCCAAAAATGCAGCGCGATATTAAAATGTCGTTTTTAATAATTAATCATGTTTGATTAAATCTTAAATGTGATTAAATTAAACAAAAAAAGAGTTTATTTTGTAACTAGACAAATGACAAGACTGTTTTTTCGTTTTCGTTAAATGTAATAAAAGTCTGACGGATACGATTTGCAGCGCTAAGAGATCAATGGCTCTTAGACCGCTCTGCATCCCCCAAGTCCGTATGAATTTTAATCAATGGGGGCATTGCGAAAAGTGGTCATCACTCATACTGCCTCCGCCACGTGCCCCTCACATTCACTCCACACCCCCTCGCTCCAAAACCATAAAACGCCTCCCACCACCTCAAAAATCCACTCTTTCCCATCCATAAAGTAATTACACCCACTCCCGGTAGTTTTAAATAAAAATCCCCGTTCTACCATCTGCCAACTCCTTATTCACCAACCATACTCTCGTTTTAAAATTTCTTGTTACACATTAATGTCCCCCGTGCCCATTTAACGTATAATTTGTGATAGAACCATTTAAACTCATTAAAAACATTTTTTATGTTTTTTTGAATATTATCGGTTGCTTGTATTTTCTCTCTCTGCTTTGTGAAGTCATAAACTGAACCATTGCTATGAGTTACCAAGCCGAACAAACGCCAAAGTAACGAGTGAAACTCAAGAGACCATTCCACCTATCAGTCAATAAGGGAATCGTTCATCTTTAGGAAATTACAGATGTTTCTCACTCCTTTTCTTTTAGTCATGTCTTCAAAGAAGAAATCAAAAACTTCAAAAAACCCCATGCTTCTTCCCACTATCGACTTAGACCATTAGCCATTAGTGGACCAACTCTATAAAGTTTCTGAAACCAACTGCAAGTTAGATCTTTATGAACTCCACAATTGGTTAAAACATAAATTTTTAGACTTAAATGATGAATTAAACCTCTGACACTCATCTTTATCTCAGTATAACATTCCACAAACCCATCATTTCCCAGAATTCATTTCATGGTGTCATGTTAAATATGTTCCCAGTCAAAGAGTAGTGGTTTCCCAAAACAATGAAGCTCTTTTTACAATTACTGTTGAATCAATTAATTGAAAAATGTTACAGACTCAAAACCCTGAACCCTTGCATCCATTTTCTCCAGAATCACTCATGGATATCTATAAAAATCTTGATTTTCTCCAAAGAGCCAAGATTTTTTAAACCTTTCTACGAGAAATATCCAATTGCATAAAACCAATCCACGATATCAATCATCTGTGTTTCCAAAAATGACCAAGTAGATAATATCCATTATCTAATGTCAGTTAGGTTATTATTCCAAGCAGTGGGTTGATGAGGTCCTTATAGTTTTCTTGTCAGTTTGCTTAGTTAATGAAAAGTCATCTCTTGTCTTCATTTATAGTGAATTCTTAGCAGAATCAATTCATGATCAGGTCATGAAGTTCTCTACAAAAGAGTGTTCAAATATGCTTTTGTCTTAGTATATTTCTTCATGTTTTATCAGTTAGAGAGGTTTTCTTTTCCCTTAGAGAAGATGGACAGCCAAGGAAATCCACAATCAGTAGCCGATTGGACTTCCTTGGTGAGGAAGAACACCATTGAATTCACATCTAGTGACTTTGTGAATGAGTTTATATATGTTGTTGCTTGTTTATTAAACATTGATGTAGAACCAGGGATTGGGCTAGAGATCAGAAAAATTCTACATCTCAGTGAACAAACCAAAATAGGAGATTGCTATCTATACCAAAATTATATAAAGATTAGGATCTATGGATTTGAACTACCTCCATATAGATTACCTAAGTTTGTCTCTATCTGGATTTTTGATTTGGAATATATCAGGTAGATGATTAACATGGATCAACTTCATTTTGTAGCAGCAAAGAAGAAGGCTTAATTTAAAATCAAAACTCAAGTAGGTCCTTTTATTTGTAATGCTAGATCAGCAGGGAAGAAAGCATAAACTCTTTTGAAACATATGAATTTCAAACTTAGTTTCACCTAGTTATATGATCCCCTAGGAGTGATTTCAAAATTAAGGGTAGAGAAAAATGCTACCCCATCTGCTCACACTCCTAGGACTGAGATAGAACAGTCCATGAACCAAGATGAATGGTAGGAGAATACACTTCAGGAGGTAGAAGAGCAAGTTATATCATCTACAACATCACAAACTCTTGTACTAGAAAAAAAGCAGGACAAAAGGCCAAGGGACAGTGCTTTCCCTATGGTGAGTGTTATAGACATATTTGGGCACTGTAACCCCAATCATATATGTCCATAAACCAAGGGCTTCTAAGTCCTTAAAAGTGTTCTCTCACACCCTAAAGGAACAAGGTCAGCTGATTATGTCATCTCCCAGAAGTTCTCCATGGAAAACTGCTCAGAATTGGTCAAAACTGGACCATACAGATTGCTCAGTGCTAAGGGTGTGATGCATCTTACCTGCCACATCCAAAAAGTGCGATGCATACTGAAAAGCCCTTCTGTAGGGTGTGATAGGAAAGAGTAGACAAATGGCAGAGACAGTTTGCAAGGTGGATGATCATGGAATCTTCCAAAAACTTCTCTTGTGACACTTGCCTCTCTAAATTCGCCCAGGGATGAGTAATAGATCATGAATCTCCAAGTGGAACCAAGAAATATCAGAGAGAGGACACTAATCAAAATCCCAGAAGCTGACTCACCCCCATGCAAACATCTATATATGGATCCCTCATCCCAGAGATCCAGAGGCTTGAATCTTGTATTTTGTAAGGAAGTGTTGTTGGTCTCTTTGTGGAACATCATAGTGTTGGGTGATCTAATCTTTTCATGAGGTGAAGAAGGGCTTTCATGCTGGGAGGATGACGCTGGGTCAGATCAATGGGTTGTAATCCTCTCTTCTACTCTTTCTATCAATAAATCTATTTGAGTTTTCCTCCACATTCTTGTATGTTTGAGTTGATATATGCATTTGTGTGGTCAATTTATATCTGGTCCTATATTTTTTATGATTGTAGATCTCTGTGCTTTGATGGTATCATGCTGCTTTGACTTTACAGGTGCTCTTTGAAGTAGGGCAAGCAAGGGAGGAGCGGCAAAGATCTGTCAGAGGGGAGAGGAAACAAGCAAGGATCCAAGCGAAAGACTGAGGTTGGTACTCTCTACTTCTCTCTCATCTACTTCTCATAAAGAAAAATGCAAGTAACTTTAGTTAGTTTGTTTCTAAGATAGCTACATGTCTTAGTGGGACTAGCAACTCTGAATAGACACTACATTTCCTGATAACAAAATGGTGACTCCGCTCGGGAACAAATAGCTTGTTTGCTTGTTTCTAGTTTGTTTACTTTATAAACTACAGACAGAGCCTGAAGTTATGCCTGCTAGCCTTCGAACTACTTTTTCTATGCAACTGCAAAGTAAATAAACGTTGCTTCAGTCAATCTTCGGGTTAGTATATGAATTAAACATCTGACTTGTAAACATCCTAATTGCCCTGGTGGTGGCTCAAGTAACCTCATTAGATTAGCCCCTATGATTTGTATTTACTGACTATCATTAGCTCGGCCTAAATCCTTGAACTAAGCTGCAAACTGTGACCAAAAACCAAGTTAAAGTCTCGTCCCTGGACCATCCCACCTTCTCCTCTTGGCAATATGGATGCATCACACCTCTCATGTGCAGTAGGTGAGATGCATCCCTATTTCCCTGTGTTACAGGTACGATGATCAGATAAGATTGTTTCTGCCTCTAGATTTTGGTTTTTTCTTCACTCTCTTCAGCTTTATTCATTAGTTTTGTTGTCTGTGATCAATATACCACTGTGGAAACTCCCTTCCTTTACATTATTCAGCCTCCATTGTACAAAGAATTGTGAATGTTTTTATGTATTGTTCGCCATTTACAGTTCTCCTTTACAAGGAAGTATCTTAATCGAATTGTCATCTTTTGATTTGGAAGTGTCGTAAGTGTCGTTTTCAGTCAAAGAAAAGAATCCTACTCTTCTTGATGGTTGATTACACTGTTACTCTTGTATTTTATTTGAATTAATAGTATTTCAAGTGTCGAAATCAATTTTCAATTCAAAATCACAAAGTGTTGTCATTGTCTTCCTTTCGTCTTTTGAAGAGAAAATTGTTAGTATTGTCACTTTGAAAAGATAATTCAGATTTGTACTTAGCATTCTTTTTGTCATTCACACATTAAGAAGGCTGAAAACAAATACATGCATGTGCATTTGCATTTAGACTGCTTTTTGGTTTGATTTAGGACAATGCATCTAGTGTGTGCTCTGTGCTCTATGTTGAAAGAATCTCGTTTCTCTTTCCTTAGTAGCTAGGATTTTCATTGCAAAAAGAAGATTAAATGATTGTTTATCATCTTAGACTGCATTTTAGGAATTGTATATCTACAACACGCGGTGAACTTGAAAGGCAAACTTCTTAAGAAAGATCAACTGTAAAATAAATTCAATGAACATAAAAACACTTTGGAACCTAACGCACAACGTTTAGAAGTCTAGGCTAGAGACATATTCTGGCGTCGTAAAGGCTGGTAACTATCGCATTCATCGTAGGTTGGGTGATTCCTCCTCTTTGAGATGATAAGTGCCAGTACAAACTTGTGCTTCCACGTACCGTCGAGTATATATTGGGAGACCACAATAGGCTATATCCTTTATCCTTAGGAAGCCGTGTCTACCACCCTATTGATTGCAATACACTGAACATAACATTCGAGAAGATTGACTGCTGTACCGTAAAAAGTATTCTGCAGTTTTGCGATTGGTTTGGTAATACCTCTGACTAGATTTCTAGAGTAGTCTCTTTCGTTCCTTGTCATACTCCTTAAAAGAAAAGGTCCATCTGAGCACTTGTCACTTCAGGCTCATTAAAAATCGAACGCGACTAGAGTCATCTTTACCTTTTTCTCGACTCTTAAAAATTGAAAAAGCAAGTTGTGTCAAAGTGTCTAAAATTTATTTTAATTGGAATAACGTCACTGTTCCCTTGTTGGTCTTAGGTTGAGAAAAGTCCACCAACCAAGGATTTCCCCTTGGGGGAAATCCTAGTCCTTTCTCCTCTTGGGTAGATGTTGGTGCACCTCATATGGCCACATTGTCCCTCCTAGGACTGATAATCAACTTGCCAATATGGCTCTTCTCGACCTCTGTCGTTCAAACCACCACGATTCTTGAGTAATCAAGTTAGCAACTAGATGATACTAGAGTTACCCCCCAACCTTCTGCTTCGCTTGTTTCTCCCTCCCCTCCTTCCTCTTTGCTTGGTAAAGCTAGTAAAGCTAAAGACCAAGTAACTGAGAAGAAGAAGAAAGGGAAGGAGAAACAGAAGAAAAAGAAGGAGCCAAAGGAAAAAAGGGGCAACCATGCATCATCTAGCAAAAATCCACACACTGCACCATCCAAACCGAAATCTCCATGTGTCATTTGCAAAGGGGACCACTATCATCGAGATTGTCCTTGCATCCCTCGAATCTTAAGGGATTGGTCTCCTCGTTTGCACAATCCGGTGTCATCAACCTCTGACGATCATGTTGAGAGTACACCGTCAACTAGTGAAAATGAAGTCTTTGGATAGAAAGGAAAATGTAAATTTCCTTGCGAACTATGTGAAGGCAATCATGCCATCCATCGTTGTCCCTTCCTGGACGAAGCTAAAAGAGTCTTGGATAACCGTCCTGCTTCACCGCTACAGCTTCCTCCTGGGTACAAGAAACTCCTGCCGAGTCCATCGCTAGTTGAAAATCCGGCTGACACAAATTTGTGGTCGGTCGAAGCATCTATCATTGAAGATAAACCCTCTGAATCCATACCAGACGGAAGTCAAAAGGTCGAGATGACAGTCGACCCGGTCTTGTCTTCAGAAGGTCCATCTTCAGATGATACGGTCACCGAAGAGAATGAGAATGACACCGTTCAAATTCTTTTCGTAAACACAGACTCCGATGAACATGGGGACAATCTAACCGTTCCTTTACCATAGGAAGGAAGTTCGTCAGGGTCATATCCGGCCGTTTATTCAGTCCCACCTCCGAGCAACCTATTCATTTCCTTTGATTGGAATCTACTAGGCAGACCCCGTTTATCGTCTAATGTACCATTCCGAATCATTGTACAAGCTTACAGAATGGTCACGGTTGGTACCATCATAGATGAAGGGGCTTCTGTGAGTATCCTTTCCTCGACTGCTTGGAAAGTGCTTGGTTCGCCATCGCTTTTGCCTGAGATGCGAAATTTAATAGGCTTCGACAAAGGAACCAGTCGACTGTTAGGGATCCTTCCAAGTTTGCCTATAACTTTGAGAAGGAAAACCGCATATCTGAATGTAATGGTAGTCCAAGGACCTTTAGATTATAATCTGCTCCTTGGGCGTGACTATATTTATAGCATGGGAGCCATTGTCTCCTCACTCTTTCGAGTAATGTGTTTTCTGCATGAAGGCCGAGTGGTCCGGCTCGTAGACCAGCTTTCATTCCCCGGCTCACACATAGCTAATAGTCAAATGCCATCCCTAACTAGTCTTTTCACGCAAAGAATGTCTCATCAATCTCCAATCCGTCCACCTGAAGAGCGCGAGTAATTCGGTGGCCATGACTAAAACCCAGGGGGCATGCACCCTGGTCTGCTTCGGCAGGAAAACTTTAGGTATAGGGTAGGTTCCGCAGAGGATATATGACTAGTTTGATACACCCATCCTTTTAGGAAAATGGGATTAGACCGGAATAGGATGCCTCCGTCAGAAGGTAGGCCTTTCCCGACAGAGCAAATGTTTTGTTTGCAAATTGAAGGGTAACCTGGAAACTCTACTTCGCTATACCTAGGGGCATGCAAACCTTTTTGCACGCAAGTGAAAAGTGGCCAACGTAACGCTAACCCCATAGTTTTGCTGACTTCAACCACTTAAGTTAGGTGGTTGGTCGGATCGACCGTTCACCTTTGCAGGGGCCGGATGGCACCAACAAAGTAAAGGAAAAGTTTTCCTACCTAACCTTAGTAGTTAATTAACCCCTAGGATAGTAGTTGGTCGTTCTTAGCTTGCATGCGAAAGGGAGCGGAGCAAAGTTTCAAATGGTGCAAGCTCCTTAAAAATTGAACCTATCGATGAGAAATCCTTATTATACGACTGGAACGAGCAGTTTTTATGCTAAGTTCAAGCTCATTAAAAATTAAACCTAAGCAATGCGCAAATGTTCCCCCAGAGTTCAAACTCATTAAAAAATGAACCACCCTTCGGTAAATAACCATTACGAATGCATTATAATTAGCTTTTGGGCCCTGGTTGTGTTCTTACTATCACCTCCACTTTGTTTTAGCCAATTATACGCCTCCATTTGATTGTTTACCCTTTTGAGGAATAGCTGTGATGAGTGATTCTGTTAGCCATCCTTGTGACACTGCCGTGATTGGAAAATTCCAAACCTTACATGGAATCAGCAGCTACCCGAAAATATCACTCGTTTCTCAAAAACGAGTCTCCTTTAAGCTCTTTTCATCTGACTCGTAAAATATGAAAAGATTGCTGAGCAATTGGCCTCTCCAGCTCGTTAAAGCTACCGGAAGTGCTATCCCTCCTCTAGATTTTAATCTTTCTTGGACCTGGGGATTATTACACAAAAATATCGAAGTGCTTGTTTTTGTTCGCTTGTTAAAACTATCAAAAATTCATCCCTTTCGTATTAT